>OU015492.1:59583356-59753356 GCA_907164885.2 Dolomedes plantarius
GAGTCATTACAAACAGGAAATATAACTCATTAATATCTCAATTATTATAAAATAATTTCTTTTTGCAGAATCTGTATTAGAAAATTTCAAAAGTCGTAAACAATAAACCCATAATACCGAATTTCAAAAACATGAACTAAATAAATTAATTTCCCATTCCTTCATTACAAAAATTAAACTATCGACCCAGATTTAATTAAATTATTAAGATACCTGTTTATTATGATATATATTATAATTCTCCAAACTTTTCGCGTCGAGCTTTATTCAGTTCTTCTTAAACGCGAAATAAATATCTCTCAGAAACCACAGAGATTAATATAATTCAACTCTTTGAAAAATGCACTCACAAAAGGCTTTTTTTCCCCCTTTAATTATTTTACGTACTGAAAAGGTCAGATCATTGATATTCAGAGCTAGGAATAACTTCAAAATAGGTTCATTCAATTATCCTAAGTTTTAACAAAGCAAAATTAAAATCGTGCGAAAAAAATAATGATATCCAAAGAAACTAGATTAAGTCCAAAATAATGAAATTAAATGAACTTTTGAAAAGCTAATTAAAGAAGGTCTATATTTTATGAAATATTATTTGTGGAGAAGTGTGTAGAGCTTTTGTTTATTCTCTCTGATTCTTTTTTTTTGTTGTTGTTATTGTTTAAGCAAATCAAATAACACTTTGACGTTAACAAATTTTATTTTCGGACTAAAAAAAAATCCTTAATCAATAATCTCACATTTGAGTGCTTAAACATAAAACCATTAATCTTAGACCTCAATGAAAGTGTACTTTATAATTTTTGCAGCAGCAATGTTTTTTAGTTATGGTTGTTGTCTTTGCATGATCTCGCTCAATGATGCAGCACATAGGTCCAGAAATTTTAATATCAATTTTAATCTATTTATCACATTTTACTGTAATTAAAAATGCTCAAGTTAGCTAAATCGGGAGCCCCTAATTTCAAATTAAAATCAGATGACATTGAAAAAAAAAGTTTTTAACCCTTCAGCGGGCGTGCCAATTTTTGGAGCACCAGCAGGCGCGCGTGGCACAAAGTGCAACGTCTCTTTCAACCTTCATTATTCCTTTTGTAATAAACTTTTTTTTTTCAAATTGAAACTAAAAATTCTGCTTTTTCTAACAAGATATAACATGTTGATAATATTGAGATATATTTCTAATAAAAGGACAAAGAATTCAGATACAATCGCCTTATTTCAAAACTATCCGGTTTATTGGATCTAAGAACAACTTGCGAATGGATTCCTATTATGTCCAAAAACCTGAAAAAACAATGAGATTGTCCATCTTCGTGATATGCAGGATACCGTGTAATAGCTTCATATTTGATCGACTCCATCAACTCCTGCTTTTATCGTATTGTAATCCAGTATAATCGCTGGTTTACCACGGTTAAATCACGACTAACTATTAATAGAAAGTAATACAAAAGTCAGAAAATCAGATCTGCATTAAAAAAAAGGTATATCTATAAAAAGAAACCGCTTAGAACATTCAAAACTTATATGTAAAAGCAAACCATTCAAAATTACAAAAATGTTGCACTTTCTACACGGTCAAGCCCGCTGAAGGGTTAAAGATAAGTGACAATATTGCACTGTACATGCTGAGTAGCTCATATAGTGTGAAACATAGGTTCATGGTTGCTGGATGCGTTCTATATGCCCCAATTTGTACAAACGAAACATTTAGATATGCCACAATTTTCATCACTAATGTAGCAGCCGATTTACTGTCCCGTAATTAAAGCAAAATATTCCCAAATCGATGAATGTTTAAGTTAAAAATAATAGTTAAAGTTTAATATTAGGCACACAAAGGTGAACTGCACGAGTGCTTATAAGTGAGGAAAAGTCTCCAGGTGAGTTTCCAAGATTCATGAAATATTAGCATACTTTTTGTAAGAGTAATCAACGACTTACACTGCAACTGAGAGGTTGAAATATGATACCGGGAAGCCAAAGATGACGGTTTCCATTCCAGCCTATTTCCAAAGAGTGAAAAACAAAATTGAATGATAGTGGTTTAAAAGAAGTGGTCGTTACATTTTCGTCCTATATACAGTCTATTAGAGGCCCCATGTTGGTTTCACAGCCAGTGAAGAAAAATGTAAAGATGAGAGTGTATGGTAGCACGTAGTCTTGTCTATGAACTCAAATTAAGCTTGTTAATTAACTTCTACCATGCTAAACGTCAAGACGCTGACCTTTGCCTCCCATTAACAAGCCTATCATATTTTTATATTTTGATTATATCTTTCATTTTATTTAACACAAGTGACTGAAGAGGTAAACAGCTTTTAACTTATTTCTTTACAGTATGTATTTGTTGGTTGAGTTATGTAACAAACTCGAGAATCATCCCTTCATTCTTTCTTCTTTCTTTCTTTCTTTTTTCAAGAACACGATTATCCTTGCTTATTTTTATCACTGTGCCTACGTTGTGTAGGATATATATATATATATATATATATATATATATATATATATATATATATATATATATATATATATATATGTGTGTGTGTGTGTGTGTGTGTCTGAGAGGAGGGTTACAGTGATCTTCATTGATTTAAAAATTTAGAACGGATTATTGCTTTACGACTAACATGAAAAACTTCAATCTCAATTGATCCCTATAATTTTTAGATATTTCTTTGTTTTCTCAATTTCAGTATTTTAATTGTATTTTTCTTTAACCTTAAAATGCGTGTCATATCTGTCAAATTATTTTACTAAAAAGCTCCAAACAGACAAACAAACAAAAATTCTTAAGAAATTTGCATAGTTTGTAAGAAATTGGCATAGTTCATTTGCATAGTTATGAAAGATACGTGCTTTATTTACATTGCACAATATAATTTGAATGATTTAATTTTTACTGTACTTAAGTATATAAGAATATAATTGATAAGTTAATTTAATCAATTAATTCAGTTAAATAAGTCAGATCCCTTTATAAATAATTCTTCTGCCTGTTATGACCCTTAAAGTTTTTTACACATTACTGTACGTGTATTATCCTACATAGCGTAGAATGGACATAAAAAACAGTTCATAATTTTTAAATATAATCTTGTGTTAAATACGAATAGTATAAATTTTTATCTCATTCTAGTATTTAAAAATTTTCATTTTTTAACCAGTTTCATATTAGGAATTAAATGATTTTTTAATAAATTGAAAGCTTGATCCTTTTTTAAGTTACCTATTTCAGAAATAATGGCATATGCCAATCTATTTTTTAATTAATTTGCATGGATATAATCAAAGATTACATATTTTTAATTAACTTAGTGATCTTTTACACAGGTAAAACTTATAAAATAAACTCATAATTTTACAATAGTAAAATTTGGTTACAATCTCTTGATAATACTTTAAAATTTCCCAATAACTTTAAATGCTCCATTTAAGTTTCGAATATCACTCTACCCAGTATAAAAGTTAAAACAAACCAGTTACACAAGTTTGTACATAGGAGGGATTTCTACGTTATTTTGATCAGTTTATATTGAAATATTCTCAACTTCTTTTATTTTTTATGCATTTTCTCATTTCTTTAAAGTACCCTGCAGATTCAAACATGCATCATTTTAACGCTTCCGAGTAAAAGGTAAAGAATTTAATCTTGTGATCGTAGATGTGTATTCCCTTCAGAGAATTCGAATAATATGTTGCTAACGTGATTGTATGAAGAATCTATCAATTCCCTGCTGAATTTTCTTAAGAGTACTTATTTCTAAGAGCTTTCTTGTAAGGAACTCCTAACTTTTTAAATATTCATCGTATTTTGGAATGTTTTAGGTAATGTCCTGTATTTAGGAGAATTCCACCGTGGAGATTTAGGCAGTAATGAAAAGATTTAATACACTTTAAAAAACAAATAGAAATTGTAAACATATTTTCAGAAAGCAAATTACTAGATACTTTTGATAATTTATTAATCAAAAAAGTAATATATTACCTGACTTATTATAAATGTGTGATACATTTAATATACATTATTCAATATCAGAACTTGTATTTCATTCGTATACAAAAAAGACAGTGCCAAAATCTTGTAGGAAATCCCCCCCCCGCACCTTTTTTGGTTTTGATTTGTTTGCCTCTTAAAACTAGTAACAATTAATATCATTATCTTTAATTTTGAAATGTCGTAACTGAAAAGATAGAAAATTCCAGATATAATACACTATAAGCCTGGTTATTCAACGTTTGATATACATTCAATATTACTAAAGATATTTTTGTACAGTTCTTGACAGAGAATTCCAACTGTGCCATATATTGACTTTTACACAACTCTAAGGTACAAACAGGGAAAAACGCACATTTCAAGGCAAATCAGAATACCTCCATCTGCACACGCTACAGCAGCACTCAAACAAGCAGATTCTGGTGTCGAGCAATAGTGCCCTGACAAAGCGGTTTTCACTAGCGGTAAACTAAATGACTGTATAACTAAGATCTGTGAACGAATGTGTGCCCTATCACAAGCCATAGAATGTATCGCGTAAATTATAATATTAAAATAATGAAAAACTTATATTTATTGTTTAACACTTGAGCGGGCTCGCCCGTATATAAAGTGCAACATTTTTGTAATCTTGAATGATTTCTTTTTACATGTAAGGTTTGAATGTTCTAAGCGGTTTCTATTTATAGCTACACCCTTTCTAATGCCCATCTGATTTTCTGACCCATGTATTCCTTTCCATTCATTTATTTGTTAGTCGTGATTTAACCGTGGTAAAAAAGCGATTATACTGGTTTACAATACGACAAAAGCAGGAGTTGATGGAGTCGATCAAATGTGCAGCTATTACACGGTATCCCGCATATCACGAAGAGGGCCAATCTCATTGTTTTTAGGTTTTTGTACATAATAGGAATCCATTCGCAAGTTGTCCTTAGATCCAACAAACCGGACAGTTTTGAAATAAGGCGATTCTATCTGCATTCTTTGGCCTTTAATTATAAATATATCTCAATATTATCAACATTTTATATCTTGTCATGAAACTCAGAAACATTATTTTCAATTTCAAAGGAAAAAGTGTATTACAAAACGTCGCACTTAGTGCCACGCGCGCCTGCTGGTGTTCCAAAAATTGGCGCGCCGCTGAAGGGTTCAGGCTCTTAGGTTTTATAATACACAATTTTTAATTATTTTTCTGTATATGGTGGTTGCCTACCTTTAGGGAATTGGCCAATATCCACCTGTATTTATGTTGCTCACTTTATTATAGGAGCACTTAATAGGCCAACCGACATTGCATCTTATAAGGATAGAGCATACGAACATGTACTTTTGGTGGTATTAGATCTTAGGTATAAACGTGTGCTTCATTAACCATTGTGCTAGTATTTTTCAACAATTGTACATTGCAAGTGGCTGTTTTAAGAAAATATATAATAATTTTTATTGATGTTATTACGACTTTATAATATAGAAATTGCATGCATCGGACCATGGAAATAAGTGAAAACATCTGTGCGAACATAAGTTAAAAATAAAGTTCGTTTAAATATTTAAGTAATATTTTACAAGAATCAAGCATATTTTGGTGTTTAAACATTTTCTTAAAGACAAACCACGGAGACAACTTTAATTTGAATGTGTTGAATGTATACAGAATAGCTACTTCTACCCTGACTTGGGTGTATATAACTTGAAGTGGCACTCTGATGAATTATATTCAAACACAGTTATACATTAATAAAAATGTTTATTTCAAAGGGACACATAAATTTGCTTTTCAACATAAATAATGCGTACTTCTGGTACGAGTTGTATACGCATTTTTTGCAAGGAAATACAATTCAATATTCTCAATAGTATAAATTCTTATGAAAGGAAAATAGAATTTGAAATACTCACAAATTCTTCGAAAGTCAATCAGCATTGCGGCTCCGTAAACTCCGAAAAGTTATTTTGTGGCCTCCGACCACAAAATAACTTTCGCCTAACAAGAACTCGCGTAGGATTGAAGCAACCTAGCAATACGCTTCATGTGGCCATACGCATAACTCAACTATAATCAAACCAGACTCTAGGTCTAGCTCTAGCTGTCTACATCTCGACACTTCCTTAGCTGCTTGGCATTTATACCAACAATGGCACCAACTTGGCATTTATACCATATCTTAAGCGGCTTCTTTAAATTTATGCACTTAAAAGTTGGATTATTGTGAATCGAATCTTATGTAAACCTTACAAATGCATCATCGTCAAAGAAATAAAATGATATCAATAAATATAAAGATAGGTGCGTATGTGCATGTAAATACGGCAAAATTAATAATAGTTGCATATTTTCATTTTCTCTATTTTTCTATAATCGAAATCATATTACCTTACGGTAAAGATGGATCAGTATGCAAACAAGGAGAAAAGTAATAATCTCAAATAAATTATAGCCACACTACAAAAAGGAACGGAATTTCGACAAGACATAGCAGCTGTGACTTTCCACATAAAAGAGACTTACTATCGCAAGTATTAAACGAGCGGAGTTTTTCAATACTTTTAGCCACAGAATAGATCTTCCTTAGGTGATAACAGGATAGTAAGTAGCAAAACATCAAAGATTTCTTATAGTTTCATTGAGGCACTAAGTCATTTTGTAGCTTCTAGATGCTTCTGTTTACTTTATATGTATTTCAATAAAACCCCGAAAGCATTAAGTCCTCCCTCTCCCAAAAACAGAAAATTATTAATCGAAAGATAGGATTCAAACTTCAAGAAAGCATTCCTGTCGTGTTCTAATAAGTTCTATTAAGAGGTCGGTACAGTTAATTCATACGAACAAAGCGTTATCATTCCTTTTTAGCAGATAGTGGAAGCAAAACTGATCAATCTTTATCCCAACGAGAGACACTGATTAGTCAGCAGCGACTTTTTCGGAGCACTTGAAGTGTGGTTCGAATGATCCAAGCACATTCCATTTTCACAATGTAACATTATTTCGCTACCGAACGGGTTATTTTTTATTGTTGTCTTTTCAGATCTAAATTAGATGGCTGTATCCTTGCGCTATTTGCAAGTCATAAAACGGTGATTTATCCAGACATAGATGGGAGCAATAGATTTCAATAGTCTAATAGATGTCAAAAGTATTTGAGCGAGGGAACAATTTAATAACATTTTCTTGAAATGCTTGAATGTAAGCTGAAAGTATATTCAAGCAATTAAATTCATACAAACACTTGCATACGAGTTCTCTGTGGAACTCGTACGCAAGGACCTTGGGGTTCTGAGTAACTCTTGTATTTCTTTTCAATCCTTGGATATTTAAATTTAAAAATATGCTTTTAAAGAACATATATTTGTACTGGTATTTTGCAACAATTTCAATAATGATTTCTGGAAAATAATTCTAGGTATAAAGGTGGTTGTTTAATGAATTTGGCCAAGCGATGCAGTCATGGGAGATGAGATAAGTTGCAGCAATCTCGCATACATGCTTTAATGTACGGTGTCCTTTTATACTAAACCAAATGGACTTTCAAGTGCTTCCCTTAAAATTCTCCGAGTCAATGTTTTTAATTATATACCTTTCATGAAAATCTACCTCTGTTTTATTACTGCGATAACCAAAACATTTTCTCCAGCATTCTCACAATCATTTTCAATAATTTCTATTCAAAATAAAAAAAATACATGGGGGATGTCGGAGGACATAAAGGACGTCATTCACCTGCCATACTTGATAGACGAATTCAACTCCGAAAATTTCCTGAAAATTTATACACACACCTTTTCTATATTCATTTATTGAAAATTAGCTCTGCAAATTTGTTAGCATATGTTATTCCAAGAAAAGTATCGTTTCTCGGTGATACAGAAAAAGGTTTTAATTGCACTATTCTGAAAATAAAGCTGTAAATGATGTTGCTAAAATACCAAGACCAAAAGAAGGAAGAATTTTAGAGAGGAAAAGTTTAGCTTGTGTGGGTTTGAAAATAACCCCGCGCGAGTGATATCGGGATAGCTTCACATTCAAAAGCAATAATAATAATTCTGGCCTTTGCACCGTTTCTGTCACTATGAATATTTATGTCATTTCAGTGTAGTATTTCAAATAAACTTTGATCAATATACATGATTCTTTGATTAATATACATGCGTATCTAAAGTTTGCGCATATAGATAGCATATATAAATTATCTTTTGTATTGCGGTTGTTTGTTTAGTATAACATTAAGTCTTGAATTTTTAACATGTATGTGCATGGACAAAGTATACGTTATCAATCATCTACCTAATAGGTCTCATTTGACATTCTACTGACTCTTACTAAGCATTTACAAAAAAATGACTTAATAAGCTAACTTAAGTTATATGAGGATTAACGAAATCATTATGTTTATGTGTATGCATATATTTGGAAACATGTAGTGGCGGATTTTCACATCTTATAGTGGATATCATTCCGTCGAGTTCGAATCCCAGTTAAGGCACGGACCTTCTTGTTTTGTCTTCTCTTATGGAGTTCAAAAATCTTTGTTGACAAATATGTTGCTTCCATAATAAAGACGATAACAAATTCGAGGTGTAGAACGAGCAAATATTGAAAAGACAAGTACCTGCCACGTTCGAAACAAAACCAAATTTTCTTTTTGATATATGTGTGTTTGAGATTGCTATTGCTTTCTATACGAGCCCCATTCTAAAAATATGCAAGGAATTATCACTACTTTTTTTTTAGTCTGACACATTTAGATCTGCGACAAATAATCAGACTTTTAAACGTTTACCGACATCTATCTCACGTATACGTTTGCAATCGATAAGCTTTGGAGCACGAAAAGGACAGAAAAAAAGATATGTACTATCACAAAGAAATACTTTATATACTGAAGAATTCCCGAAAAAAAAACCATTTTTCACCTCTCCTTACTTTTGTGATGCAACGCGTAGAATTTTATTCAAAATCGTATCTTTTCTGCATCGTTTTTATTTCTGAAAGTAAAAGGATAGAGATTTAATCTTTTAACAGCACACACGAATGCGTTTCTTTGAAGATGCGCTCTAAAATATTGGAAATGCAATTGAAATACGAAGAAGATTTTTCTCAGTAGAACTGATTCAGGTAAAAAAATAATCTTGGAAGCTTACTTTAAAATGCAATTTCATTTTATTAAAAAACCTTAGTTGAGAAGAAGAACCCTGAAACCTGTAATTCTGCCGCGTGAAGACAACAATGCTTTTTATCTTTCCGAATTTGTTAAAGGGCACGTTGCAAATAGATATCCTGAAACTTTCAGTGCGATGACAAAAATTTAAAATCATTAACTGGTAATAGGCTAATAGCAATTACGCCCCTATAAATGCTGGTAAAATATGATAAAGCCTATTTTGACTTATACCCGAGATCATCTATAAGGAACGAAGAGTTGTAAATTAAATTAACTAAATTAACGATCACAACACTGATGTTACGGCAGACCCACAATATCGGGGACCGAACTCTGACTTACTAACCTCGAGGCTGACACTTACCAACTGAACTGTTAAAGTGATGTGAGGAATTTTTAATTTGAATACCTTGAACATCTAAAACTATTTTGCCATGGGTATCCTTCTTAATATCCTTCTCTTTTGGGGGAGGGGGGACAACGAATCAGGATTTCGTCATTTTCATGCCAATATTTATACACACGTATTGCTACATTTTTAAATTTCTTAACATACATATACTCATTTTAATAAAAATATCAAAAGTATGCTAAATTACCAAAGAAAAGTAATTATTTATCGGGAAAATATCTTATTTATAGAAAGGGGCATCACTTAATACGAAATGTATATACATATACACACAACCAATCTCTTGGAATTTATAATTAATTCCCTTTCAGTTAGTTCCTATTGGTTCAAACCTCCAAAACTCCAATGAAATTCCTATGTACTTGCTTATGTATGGGCTGAATTTCTTAAAATAAAATAAATAAGATGTTGTTGGAATCCTAAAATATTATGACTTCATAAAATGTTATTCAATGTACTCAGAGAAACTTTTTTGCATTACAATATTAAGACGTTTGCTTTTAAGAGTTATGATATTTTCATAAAAATTCCGAAATAAAACGAGCAGCATACCCACACAGGCAAAAAAAAAAAAAAAATTTTAAAAACACTGTGGATCGAGAGGATCTTATTCCAATATTTGAGCTAGCTTCTGGGAACTGAAACTTTCCCAGCATTGCTCGCATCTCTACATCCATTTTCCCGTTTTTAAGCTCTTCCCACCACAGAGATAAAACCAGAAACACATGTGGGTTTACACTTTATGCTTTTTTCTCCTTTTTGGCTGTTTTCCTTTCTTACTAGTGGAGAACTCTGCGCGTATGACTTACTCTATAATCTCCCGTGTAAATATGCATTGGCTTGCTGTCGGCTTTTAGATCTTTCTCGATTTATGCTTTTTATGGACATATTTTTATTTCTTGGAGGGAAAAAAAGTCATTGACGATGAAATTCTGAACAAATATCTTATTGAACATCGTTTTTTTTCCTATTCCTCTGGACTCATGACCCGAATGTTTTCAGACTTTCTTTTGATTGATTGATCTTTATATTTAATATTTAATACTATAAGAGTTTCTCATTGTTTGACAGTTTGATGGAGAAATATTACTCAATACTTTTTCTTCCGATGCGTATTAAGGTTCAGTATTAAGAAAACATATTCTTAAACACAGAAACTAAAGTAATATTAGTTTTAATAATACCTTTTACTTATATTCATACTTACCATGTCTAAGGCGGCAGATATTTTGTTTTCTTTATTTAATTGCATATTTTCAGAGAAATCCATATCTACATGCGTATACAAACAAACAAACACACACACACACACACACACACACACACACACACACATATATATATATGTATATATATATACATATATACACATATATATATATATATATATAATTCTATAATTGTTTCGACACACTGGTAAGAAGACCCTAATTTATCCTATAAGGGCAATTATATAATAATATATGTGTTTTTTAAACAAGTAATTAATTTGTTTCAATTAATTTTTCAGCAGACTGAAAGCAACACATTCTAAGATGTTTCTATTAAAATATTTTAGGGATGTATGTTTGTCTTTCAAAAAGTTTGTTTTTCATCGTACAGTTTCACAAAGGAAAGAGTTCAGATTTAAACAGAAACTAAATTGAAATATTTTAGTTTATATCAGCAACAATATATTAGCAACAAGTATTGGATTTAAAGGTTTGATTAATATCTGCAACATTTTTTTTCCTTTTACTTCAGAGTTTTCATTAAAACGATGTTTATAGTTGGACTGAAAATTAATTGTTATCTGCTACATTTAAAACTTTTCGAACTTGACTATAAAAAAACAGATGTACCTTTGAACACTGTACTACGTACACTAAATAAATGCATTCAGAATTGTACTCCAAATAGCTTTAGAGAAGTAGCAACTTGTAAAATAGCAAAATCTATTTTCTTTTAAGGAACAAACAGTAGCCTAAAAGAAATGCAGATTAAACACTTAAGGATGGTGAAAACATTTGTTTTCAAAATTGTATTGAAATCGATGAAGGGGGGTTTTCAAGCTTGAAATAAGTAAATTTATATTTTTTCCTCAATGAAATACAAGAGCAGTAAACATACCATAACATTGTCTTTAAGTAAAGTTAATCCTTTAGAAAGAATATACGTTTAATTAAACAATGATATTTAAACAAATATTTTTATGCAACAGGAAAATAAGTTTCTGACTATGGCAAAGATCTTTATAAATGAATTTTTCCGGATATATAATGACTATCCCTGGTATTCTGAAATAACTAAGATTCAAAACAAAATTAATAACTAAGATTATATTTCATTACTTGACCATGGTAGAAACATAGTATGTCAAGACTATTTTAATTTATACTGAAATGAGTATATGCTTTTCATAATTGAACTAAAAAACGTTCAAAGTCTAGAAAAATCTTCAAAAATTAAGTATTTTCTTTCATATCAAAAAACAAAATGTACAAGACTCTCGACCAGGCATATAGCAAAAAATTGTAGACATCCTTTCTAGTCAATTATTTAGAAAAGTATATTAAAATAAAATATTTATGTTCTAAGAGAGTTTTACGTACGCTTAAACCGGTCTTGTTTTTGTTACTAAGTAAAATCAACTGGAAAATACAATTTCCTAGAACATAATAACGTCTCAGAAGTTGAGTTTATATAATATAAGAAAAGTAGCGTCTCAGCACTGTTTTACTGGGCCCGTAAAATGTCTCAAAATTTAATATAGAAGTTTATTTGTTTTGTCTACAAACAGTGTATTTGTTCCTGTCGTTTTATTCTAAAGCTTGCAAAAAGATGATAGCTGTTTGCTGCTTGCTTCAAAGATAAATATTCCCTATCAAATCTTTTTATTTTTTACATTTTCCTCATATTAAAAGTCGCATAACCAAAGAATGTTCAAAGGAAAAAGCTTTTAGAGATATGTTGCTGAACAGGATTACATAGAGGTATATATATATATGTCTGCGCATTAGCTACATTTAGGTCTTGTAGTGGCTTTATCGAAGCCCGGTGGCGTAGTATTTAAAAGCGTCAAGCTGCCACTCCACAGGTGCATGGGAACTAAACTATGGGGTCCCACGTCAAGTTGACCACCTGACTGAGACATATGCTGTATGGCACCCCAAGCCCCAAGGTCAAGAAAGCGGAGATGGGTACAGCCAATCCTGGTCCACATCGGACTGTTGCGCCGTGAGTTTAGTGGCTTTATCAGTTCCAAAAATGTAAGTCGTTGTTGTTATTTATTCCCCTGGTTCGAAGTATTCCAGACCAGGTCCATATCTGCTTGCGGGGTGAGGGATGGAGGTCCGGATTACAAGAGTTGGAGTACGATTTAGCCAGATGCCACGTCTATTTTGACCGAGCAACCCCAGGGGTGACATCTAGGGGGATCGTAACTTCTCCCACCCTCTCTGACATCATAGGACTTTCCGGTTTATGGATTTAACATGTTCACGAAGGTATTTAATGGTGTCGTCGGGATCCGAAACGTACACCCTCGGTGCCGAAAGCTGACGCGCTACCACTAGGCTACCTCGTACCTCCCTCACACCCAAAAAATACATTAATACATACAACCGAATAAAATTTAACCGTCCTTTATAGAAAAAAATACACATTCCTCCAAAAATTAGAACATATTGAACTCCGCCTTGAGGTCATAAGTATACGAAATCGTGAATGTTTTTATATTACGTGTATTGGTGGTGCAACCACTGGGGGAAAATTAGGGTTACTCCACTTCAGAAGTTCAAAATTCGTTGCATTAAAAAATTAATTCTAGCATAAATTTTGATTGTAAGTAAATCTAGAATCAATTATTTCGAGCGTAAATGAAAGTTTCTCTTTCGGAAACGGTAATACCTTCTCTTTATAAATTCTCCATGGTTGCGCTAATGGTGTTAATGGTATGTCACATTTTTTAACAGTTCAGTGTCTATACATCAGTAGGTGTTAAAAAACGATTGGATAATAGGAAGTTTATGTGGTATGCGAATGATAGTCATAATAAAGAGTCACAGATTATAAACTGCGTCTCTGATAGGCGGTTAAGGTTACAATGCCTAATCTCTCTATATATTCAGAATACACAATCTTTGTCTCTTACTGAAAACTTTTAAGAATATTAAACAAATTTTCTCCAGGCTTCACGAAAGAAGTGAATATGAAACAAAATTTTACAAAAGATACAAGAATGGGTTTTCCAAATTTCCAGGGAGCCACAGATTGTAACTGAGGCTCCAGGCGGCAGAGATTGTGAAACCTAATCTTTCTAAAGATTCCATATACATAAACTTTTCTTCATGCTCAAAACTTCTAAGAATATCATATAAATTACTTTCAGGCTATATGCACGTTTTGTGTATGAAATATAAAAGGGTTTTTGTGTTTAGATTGAATTCTCCCGAGCTTTTTCATTTCACACATTCAGAGATACAAAAATGAATTGGAACATCAAAATCAAAACATGGTTGGTTTAAGGCTGCTGTGTACTAAATTTATTGGATTCTATCACCTCAATTCGACAAATTCAGAGGGGTGATAGTTAACCTAAGGAGAAAATATGTCCAAGGATTTCCGAATTGGATTTAAAAATTTATTTTTTTAATTGTACTCCGTAATAGAGAAAGAAATTTTGCACATTGGAGCATTTTTTTTGTTTAAAAACAAAATGTAAATAACATTTTAAAATTTTAATATTTCGGGACAAAAATCCGGTATAGCGTGTTTTAAACGCTTCTAAACTCCTTTGGTGGACGATATTTATAAAATGAATCCTGTTATAAGAAGCAGAAAAGTTCAAGCTATATAAAAATACCATTATTATAGGATTATCAGCATTTATATAGCTTTAAATAGAAAACAAATTTCCTCCAAAGGTTAACATTCGAGTGAGCATATTTAATAGGGTTAATACACAGCAACCTTATGCATTTGAAGAAGATAAACTCATATGTCCTGGAGTACGTGGATTTGCAAAATCTTCAGGTTTTAAAATAACATAAGTATGTATTTGATTCAGCAATCCATGAACAAAAAAGGTATATTCTAGAACAGCTACATAAGAGCGCACAGCTTTTTAAAATAATGGGATGTCTATTAGTATCAAGCTAATGAATAGTTCATCAACAAGTCGTAAAGCTTTCGTATCGATTGTCTCTATGGTCAATTCATAAATGAGAAGATCATAAAACTGTTTGATATAAATAGGATTACTATTACGATACTAGCCACACCTTTATATTTAAGCTATTTCGCAGAAAATAAAACTGGATCATAAAAATACCCATATATTAATTCCAAGTTCATCTGACAGGAAAAAAATTCTTATTTTTCTGTTCGCTGAAAAGAGATGAAGAAAATGGAACATTATATCTCGTTATATGTCGATATAATGCATGTAGAGCTGGAAAAGAAAATCTTACCAAAGACTTCTATATGAAAAAAAAGTGTTCGATTATAAGTTTGATAGACGATGTGGCATGACCAGTAGTTTCAAGGTTGCCCGGGATGTAAAACATGGTGTCAAACATAGTGATATTTCAGCCAAGCGACGATTAGTTTTTAATGAGAGTAGAAGTTTAAAGCAATGTGTTAAGTAATCTAGTCTAACACGATATATATATATATATATAAATATATATATATATATATATATATATATATATATATATATATATATATATATATATATATATATATATATATATATATATATATATATATATATATATATATTATGAAACATATAATCATTCCTTTAGAAAAGTTCTACAAATATTTTTATACACAATGATAAAGGGCTGGTAGACGGCCCTTTATTTTTATTTTGAATTTCAAGAAACTGCGTGTCCCTGTATTACGTTTTCCACAAGTTTCTTTAAATTATTCCTGATCAATAATTAGCTTCATTATACATTATATAGTAAAACAATGAAGAATTTTATCCTCTAATAAAAGTTGCACATTGTCAGATAAACTCAATTTTCTTCTTCCCTTATTAAAAATATTCAATAAGAAAAAAATGTAATTCAACTAAAATATATTATCCGTAGAATAAACCTTTTACAGACATGAAAAATAAGATAGAAGAGACGGCGAAGAATTAATATTTTGGGAGTTTCCTTCTGTCCCTAATGAAGTCCAGATTCAGTTTCCCTGCTTTTTCTTTTTTTTTTTTTTTACGTGCTTCTGAATAAATATAATGTTCTCTTTGTTAGAATAAAAGTATTCCTAAGAACATTTATGGGACATTTTGGTGAAATATGTATCTGGAAACAGAAATAAAAATATTGCGGAATATAAGACATAACTTTAAGGAGTAAACTTTGTGGAAGAAAATATTAATATGATATAAGTTTCTGAATTAGGAACCAGGAGAAGGTTTAAAAGTTATCTACTTTTGTTTCTTACCTGTGTTTTTTTATTTTGAATATATTTAATAATATATATATATATATATATATATATATATATATATATATATATATATATATATATATATATATATATATATACAATGGTGAAATAAATTAAGAGAATTTGCATATTTTAACGAATTTCATGAAAAGAACTGAACTGAATCTAAAACCATTGATTCTAGACAAAAATTCAAATCTTTTACGTCAAATACGTAAGCGTACACGTGTGTGTAGGCGGAGCCAATAGAGAAACAGGCTTTATAAGCGCGCGTAAGTTAAGGCGCATTTCGTTCGCTAGCACACCTTGGCGAATTTCTTGGTGTCATTTTGCAGCAATCGGTTGATTTCAAATTGTAACAGAAAAAATAAGTAACCATCAACGTTTAGATAATGGAATGAGGTGGCGAATTGTGGGGAGGCTAGAAGCAGGCCAATCTCAAGTCCAAATTTGTAGAGAGATCAATTTAACGCCCAGCGTCATGTGTAAGTTAAGGAAACAGTTCCAGGATACCGGATCCATCGAGAGAAAGCCTGAGCAAAGTCGTCCAAGAGCCACGACGGCCAGAGAAGATCGCCATTTGACGATTATAGAGAGGCGTAACAGGAGTGCTACAGCTTCTCAGCACTCTCGTGACTTGTATGCAGCCACACGAACCCGTGTTTCAAGAGTGACTGTTTCCAAACGACTTCATAAGAGTTGTTTGCAAGAAGACCTGCTGTTTGCGTCCCGCTCACTTCTACGAACAGGAGAATTCGTTTATCATAGTGCAGAGAGCATAGAGATTGGAGTATGGATCAATGGGCGACCGTTCTATTCACTGATGAGTCCCGGTTCAGCCTAAACACCGATTCTCACCGTAGGTTCATATGGAGAGAACCAGGGAACCGCGAAGGAGGTTTAATGGTCTGGGCAGGCATAAAGTTGGATGGCCGCGCACTTTTCCATGTCTTTGAAAGAGGCACTGTGATAGGTGAGAGGTAAAGGGATGAGGTCTTGGAGCCCTAGGTTCGCCTTTTCAGGGGTGCAGTTGGCCCTGAGTTCATTTTAATGGACGATAACGCGAGTCCACATAGAGCTCTTCTGGTAAACGAATTTTTAGAGAGTGAGGATATTCGCCGAATGGATTGGACAGCCAGATCTCCAGACCTTAACCCTATAGAGCATGTCTGGGACGCTCTGGGGAGGGCAATTGCAACTCGCAACACCCCTCTGAGAACCATCCAGGGAATGAAAACAGCGTTGCTGAACGAATGGGACCAATTGCCACAGGAAATGATAAACTGCCGTATTTCAAGTATGAAATCACGCTTCGAGACCTGTATATCTGTAAGAGGGAACCATACCCCCGATTAACCCATCTATTAACCCATTTTTTTTGTTTATTCTGGAACAGCTGTTTCATACCTTCCGACTCTAACGAGTGTTGTGCATGATCATGCGTGTGTATTACAATTATTGAATGATTATTTCTTTTTTATTGTATCAATGTATGTACGTATAAAATTTCATTAAAATAGGTACAGTAGTTCTAGAGATAACTGACCAAGTCTGCAAATTCTTTTAATTTCTTACACCAGTGTATATATATATATATATATATATATATATATATATATATATATATATATATATATATATATATATATATATATATATATATATATATATATATATATATATATATATATGCAGGACTAGCTTTGAGGCGAAACGCGCCGGAACGGCGTTTCGGTACCTCTCTTTAGGTACCTCTCTTTATCAATAATTTGGAAACCCCTCCCCCCCACACACCCCGGAAGGTTACCGTTCCGGCACCTCTATTTCTAGAAATCTAGCACTGTATGTATGTTTACCTGCGTGTGTGTGTGTGCGTGTGTGTTTGTAATCAGAAATTGTAGACTTTCCCTCAGGTGTACTAAAAATTTCCCTACTTGCTGCATAAAATATTACTTGGGAAGCGTCAGATAAATTTCCACATATCGGTACCAGATTCTGTGGGTTCGAGTTCCACGAGTGGCATGCACTTTTGTAGCCGTTCGAAATCGGCTGTAAGCAGTAGGCCCCTGTCTAATTAGCTCTCGTGTAGCAAAAAATGACCCTAGTGCTCTCAAACAATCAACGACACCTCCGACAAACGTTCTTAATATTTGAAAATCAAATAATTACTTAAATAACATTATTTCACCTTCTTTTAACCATTCGCATAGGAATAATTCAGCAAGTTTTCCATCTATGTATAAACAGGGAAATAATTACAATAATAATATGACATTACCAATTTTCCCCATTACGAATAAGAATCAGGAAGCCAATCTCCCTTCTATTTTACCATTTATATAAGCATTGCTATAATTCTGATTCAAAATCAATAGTAAGGAGTTATTGTGCAAATAAATGGGAAATATATAATGTTGAAATAAGTATATTTGATTGAGAAAAATTAATCTCTATCACATTCATTCTCTGGGTTTTAAAAAACGGCCCGAGGATTAAGCTGAGCAAACCAGACATATATAGAGTGTGATTTTTTTTTTTAAACTGACACTACTCAGAGTCATCTGTAGCGCGATCTATCAGCCGGAATTCCTCCAAAATTGATAGAAGGACAAAGGACGACACGGGAAAGAGTTTCCGTGAAAAGAAATTACACACACACACACACACATACACACACACACACACACACACACACACACACACACACATATATATATATATATATATATTTAACATCGTCGCTCAATAATTTATCTGTTTGCTTCTTACAAGAATTTTTTCCTTTCTAAATTATCTCTGCATTTCATAATTAATGCCTTTAGTAAGGAAATATATTATAAATAATTCACGAACACCATATTGACCGTAGCAGACCCCGCATGTGTAATTTCACATTATACTCGACTGTAAAATATTGTAAACAAATCCTCACTCCCAGGATACTTAATTTCGCGTAGATTGCTGCCGAAACGCACTCAATCAAATGAAACATTTCATTGCAGTGCTGCAGAAGAAAAGTCTACTCCGTAAAGCCACCTCTCTCTCTCTCTCTACTCTCCCAGATACATATCCTCCCATCCCTCCCCATCCCAATCAATGGAGCTTTATTACCGAAAATTTCTAGCCCTTAATAAAGTTACGCCGCGGCGCAGTAAATCACCCTTCGCGCGAGACTAAATTGGGCTTGCGGTACAGCCCCGTTTTCTGCCGTATACACCGGGGCGTGATATATAGAGCATGGCGCCTTCTTGACAACCCGTGTTTACGACGACTCCGATATTCTGCTTTCACGGAAAATTGGCCGTCGCTCTGCATAGGCGATGGCCGTAAGTCTTTTTAACACCTCCCGGTGTTCGGAGATGGGGACTCAGCGAGAGGTGCATCCGCTAGAGATGGAGTTAGGATGTGAAATACCTTTCGGGTTTGGATAGTTTAAGTCATATTGGGGAAGGGATGCGTGCAGCGTAAAGGTCAATGTCCGGTAATAAATCTTCAGAAATGCAATTATTTCCAAAATTTTTACAGACAGAAATACGTTTAACAAACTACGAAAACTAACACTGGGTTGAAAACTGAAGTTTAATTTAACAAATACAGAATTTAAATGATTACGAATTTTAAAGAAATTTATAACATATTAAGAGAAGTTACGGTCATATATTACACCACTAGGGTTATATAGACCAAAACTTGCAATTTAAAGCATATTCCGCATGGTTGCAAGTATCCACATTAACTACTGGTTCCAGTCTGCAGACTCTGGCATCTAAGAACAGCACTGTATCGTACTAAGCTGAATATAGACAAATTAGTAAAAAAGTGAATATAGCTTTTTATGACTAGCTATCAACGAATTTAGAGAAAGTTTTTGGATTACTAATATATAATAGGTCGGCTTTAGCTTTAGAAGTGCTAAATAGATAGGAACCTATTATTTAAAGCCTATCACGAATGGCTGCAAACAACCACGGCAATTTGCGTAGTTCAAACCTACAGAATCTGGTACCTAATGGCAGCACACTACCGTTCTAGGCTAAAATAGACGGAGCAGATAAAATATTGCTGGATGAAACTTTTGATTACTTGTTAATGATCAACTTTAAAGAAGATTTTAGCTTATTAAAAGATGCTTTTCGTTTCTTTTCGGGACTAGACGGCTGAATAGATCAGATCCCAAACTTTTAAGGCCTATCCCTAATGACTGCAAACAGCTAAGGCACACCCCAAAACTCTGACCTGCAGATTTTTGTAATGAAGGTCAGGACCCTACCTTTCTGAGTAGCAGAAAAACATAGTCACGTTAACTAAGTTCTAATGTCTGTAGGGGTTATTTTGTTGTTGTTGTTAAAGACAAAAAAAAATCATGCACGTTGGTGAACTTATTATTTCTAATCACTGGAATTCTATAGCCTCAGAACAAATTTTAAATTAATTGTTTTTACTTTAGAAATAATCAACATTATTCATCCATAAGGTAAAGAGCTAATTTACTAAGAGACATGCCGCAGTTAACATAGACTAAAATTTCTATAGACCGAATGAATGACTTGTGTATATAACTGAAACATAAATCTTTGTTCTAATTTCCAGTTATCTATAATTTTCAGTGCGCATTCTGTGTTTAAAGAAAGGACCAAATAGTAAAAAGGAATTTGAATTTCCTGTAAAAATTTAAATTCCAATTTTTTTCAACTCTTATAGTTTTAATTGGCTGCAACAAAATTAGGAAAAGCTGCTGCACGAGTTACTGAAAGAATATCTTTCTTTTTCAAGCATTTGCATTTTCAACCCCAGAAATCAACAGTATACGAAATAAATTGATATCTTAAAATTAGCCTACATATATTCCCACTGCTTATAGCATTTTAACAATACATAATATTTTTATTTTTTCATTACTTCTGTATTACAGGAACGTTGATAAAACACACAAATCTGAAACAATTTCGCTGCAGTTTTCTACTTTTAAATATGGTCTTTACCTTACAAGTATAGCAGATAAATTTTAAAAATAAGAGTTAAATTGTTTTTTAAATTTAATTTCATGATAATCATGGTATACCAGTTCCACCCTGTCAGACAAATGCTCCAGAGCCACACCTAAACATTCAGATCAAGTACCATTGGGAGAGAATAGGTGTTCTCATGCCAATGCACCTTTCCTCAGTCTGATGTATGAAGACAAATACTATTTTCATTATGCCTAAAGCATTTTGCCTAACTTATCTTTAATTCATTGAAAGTTTGTTATCTTGAATGATGGTTAGATAACTTCAAAAGTCTTTCTCCGAATCTGGTGGGAACTAGTTTGTTTACAGTGCATATTTTTTTTTCTTGTATCTCCTCAAAGAAAACTCATAGCAATTAGTTATACTCATAAAAAATCAAAAAATTAGTTCTCTGAAAAATATATATATGTACATATAGTTTAATGAGTAAGAAGCTATCATGAATACGAAATTACTTCCTTATAATCTCTTTTTTTTGTACTTCATACTAAATCAGGATCATTAAAGTGACATTTTAACAAAAGAAGGGTCAATCATTGAAATTATTTCTTACTCACCGACATGAAAAACATTCAGCATAAATTTTTCTATAGTAGTTGAGTTTCGAGAAGAACTGATAGGTAACTTAACAGTATATAAATGTATCAGCTTGATATCATATAATTATGGGGAAAAGTACATTTCTGGAGTCTTTGTAAACTTTTATATTTTATAAAAATTGCTGTTATATGAAAGTTAGCATGGACCTAAAATAGTTTTCTCCAAGTCAAAAATAACCCCAAAATATGAATATTAAATACGAAATTTTTATATGAAATTTTTATTTCCATGTAACTAAGTTTCATTTTCTGAAAGTGGACATATTTTCAGCGGATTAGGTATAACACAAGTTCTTTTGACTTGTATTCTTCATCATACAGCGACTCATAATTTATCATGTTCAACTTTAATTCGTTTAAACTAATGTAATGCAAGTAAATATCTTTTAATAATATCCATAAATTATTCCGCATTATTTCAGTTAAATAAGGAAAACATTAAATTTAATATTGTGTTAGTTATTAAAGTAATCCCGAACTTCCTTCTTTTAAGATATTTTGTAATTTAGGGGACTGTAAGGGAGATGTCTCAATAACTGCAGCCAAATATTAATTACCAGTAATCGGTCTTCAGGATGTCCGTGACCTAGAAATCCCCTTCGGATCATAGTCAGTAAAAGAGCAAATAAACCACTGCTTGAAATCCTGAGATTTTTCTAAAGTATGAGGCAATTTTCAGAAGTCTCAAGTTCCCTTCAAAGCTTCTCCTCGACATATTAAAATCCAGCAGAAGGTTGATCTAAAGCCTCTATTGCAGTGCGTAACTTTATTAAAGGCTAGAGTTCCGGAGAAATTTGGAGCGACAGAGGTCATTGATTAAAGAGGCTTCGAGTGGGCTCCAGCGAATTATGACGAGCGCCATCGATCCGATCAACCCCAGAACAACTCAACTTAACTCCTCTCCTCCAGATGCTTATTTAGGGATAGGAAAAAAATAGCCAAGCATTTGCGTAAAAGGATAGGATCGTTTAGTTTTATTTCTTATTTAATATATTATTTAAGAGAGAAGAATTTTATAGGTTTATTTGGATAGAGGAAACGTTTATTACAGTTTATCCTTTATGTTGCTGATTGCTATCCAGAAGAAAACATTTTAAGGCCTCTATGTATTTAAAGCTTGAGATGATTAGCGTTGTACTCTAAATTAACCTAATTTTTTATGTATATTTATCGAAAGATGCTGACATATTTAATAAATTATTCCCAACAGGACAAGTTTATTCTGCAAACACACACACGCATATATATATATATATATATATGTGTGTGTGTGTGTGTATGTATGTATATTGTATAGTATGATAACCAGCGTGATGAGTTCCTTTGTCGTTCTGTTAATTGATCAGATTATATATATTTTTAGGTTTAGTTTCCTGGACAATTTTTCATTTTGACTGGTCAGAAAATTGCAATAAATTTGTTGAAATTCATTATCACACGAGGCTGACATTATTTAAAGTGTCACTTTCCGAAAATATTTTGTCTAGAGTATTATATTATGATTTTGCTATGTTATTAATAATACAGAAACTTTGTTAAGACTCATATAAAAACTTTTGAGGCCAAAAAGAAATTTTCATTTTTTCAGTCGAACATTGTTTGTAATATTTAATTGTATTATTTGTAACTTTTTTTTTTTAAATATTTTATAGTAAAAGGCTTCATGTTCTAATATATTGAAGAATTAATTACGTGACAGTTACTGCGTTCTTTCGCATTGATAAATTTACAGTGTTAATATAGAAACATAAATTATCATTTTGTTTTAGGACTTAAAACATGGATTTCAAAATGAGCCCCTCCAATCGAAGGGCTAGTTCAATAAGTAGAATACTTGTCTAGAACTTAGAAATTCCAACCGGCAGAGAATCGTTATAGTGGTGTTCGACTTTTGGAAAGAATAATTTTGGTCCGTTAGTGAAGCGTTTGACAAAAAAAAAAAAATTCAGAGTCGTCAAAAAAAGATAATTTGATGAAAAAAATATTTATACAGTCCAACATACAGGGTTATATATCAATTAAAAGAAGCAAATATGTGAGAAATGGACTATTAGGGGATTAAAAGGGTTCATCCATCACGGCATAGTTATGTTGGTACCTCGACATTAGGAAAATGGGGAATGGATTTTCAGTCCTGGCAGACGGTAGTTTCAGATTATAAGAATAAGAAGTAATTAATAATATATTTATATATGAATTCAGTTATGGTATTAGTTTATAACATCCTCTATTCAAGTTATATTTTATTTCTTCCGTGAAACATTCAATAAGAGTCAATTATGTTAGATCGTTCTGAGCTGTCTTTTCCATCATAGTCCCATGGCGAATGACTGGACTCTCTGCACTTTAAATCTGTGGCTTGGTTCTAAAAGGGCCAATGTCAAATTGTTAGTTTCGAGAAAAAGGCATTCAAAGATATTGAACATTTTGTTTAATGCTATATCTTTCTTATACTAAGCGTTACATTATTTTTTTTTACTTGTTCATTCTTAGTGTAAAAAACATTATTTTTATCACATAAAAATTTCCATCTGTTACTATTTTATATAAAACTTATGCCTTTGGCCCTTTTTGGATTTAAAGTTACTCCATCTTAAATGACATTGGCTGATATTATAATGGAAATATAATCTCTTTCTGTTTGTTATTTGACATTGGCCTTTTTAGAATTAAAGATATATTAAAATGGATACTTTTGGTAATAATTACTCTGAAAAAAATTGGCATTGTCCCTTTTAGAACCAAACCACTGAAATAAAGGGAGCTATAAAATGAGTAGTAAATTTGCTTTGAGTTCGAATTTGGAGAGGGTGGTGAATTTTGCTGCATGATAGCTAATTTGACCGGAACTTACAGTTTTCCGAACGACTACGAATATCCATACCAACCACTGGACTTGAGTATTGGACATGTTGGGGGTCGATTCCTGTATATTTTTTGATTAATTGAAATCGACCCAGTTGGAGGCATCTTCCTGTTTAGGTGCTGTCATTTGACTATTACTTGCGAATCGAGGTGACTGAATACAGAGAACGCTTTGCAGTTTCTCATAATTTCATTCTGGGTGTGAATCTGTATATCCATTAGGTTACTATATAAATGCTAAAAAAAACGTGTGAAATGTTAAACGTTTTTTGTTAATCTGCGAATTTTTATCATGGCGTGATTTGTACAAACGAATGATCATGTCACTGTTATCAAGTCGCTGTCATTTCTTGAAGAGTTGGTGTTAAAACGTGACCCAATGTCCGGACTTTCCTCTGCATGATTTTATGGATATTAATATGCTGTTAAAAAAAGCGTTGATCTGGAAGTAAACATAGCAAGATATCATAAATAATATGTTAATGCGTAAGCATTTTATATTTTACAGTACATATTCCACACCATTCGAATGCAGCTAACTTAATATGAGTGCTCCGAATTTTAAATCATAAGAGGAACTGCTCTTGTTAATACGCTAGCAGCATAATAAAATCTATTTTTGGCATATGAAACGTATAAAAACGGCAGTATACGAGTTTTGAATACATTTGTTTGCACACATGTTTGTTTATACGCGGAAATTCAGCGAATACCTTAAGATAATATTTTATACATAACACTTTACATCTGTTACCTCCTCAACAAGTTATGCACCCTACAGTATGCAATATGCTGGTCTGTGTGATAGAGACATAAAAATCCACTAGGAGTCAGCGCGCTTATGCAGACTTTTTAAGAATCCTTGCACGCCTCAAAAAAATTATTGTTGCAAATCAGAGATATGGGATGCCACATAAATCTTCACTCACGCACTCCACATTCTTCCTAAGATTAGAAGGAAACAAGACTCCGAGCTCCTTGTTTTGCCTGTGATGAAAATGAATTTGTTATCTTTCGCTCAGCTAATTCCGAGAACGAACAGCGACCGTTTCTACAAGAGGATAAATACCCTGTTACCTTCTCCTCATGAGCGAAGAAAACGAGTTTTTGCTGCAGCCGGCGGTGAATATGAAAAGTGTCCGATATCCGGTTAGGTCATACGAGAATAGTTTTTAATAGGTGTGAGGGATTGTCTGGAATATAATACAAATGAGTCTGCTTCAA
Source organism: Dolomedes plantarius (assembly GCA_907164885.2). NCBI lineage: Eukaryota > Metazoa > Arthropoda > Arachnida > Araneae > Dolomedidae > Dolomedes > Dolomedes plantarius. The sequence goes on from OU015492.1 coordinate 59,609,075, forward strand.
ACTTTTACTGTTCATTTAAGCATTTACGACCCTCTTATTTTTTCTAACTACCAATGGTATATACATATACATATATATTTTTTAAATTACACTCAGGCACCTATTAAATTGTAAGAAACACGTAATCTATTGTTTGCTGCTCTACAAACAATTGAAAAATGTCTACGAATTCCTTTGTGTTCTTTATATAGTCGTAAAGCAAATTAATATGTATAACTTATAAATAATTTATGGAAACAAATCTTTTGTTCAATTTCGTGACAGTTGAAAAACAGCAATTTAAACATTCATATAGAAAATAATCTATGTTTCTATGCGTTAATTATTTATTTATTGATATGTATGAAAAATACCATAGGGACATTTAATGAGCAGAACTAAATGGTATACTTAAATGATATAAGAACATACTAGCAGGTCCTATTTAATACAAAACAACTAAATAATTATCCCTTTGTATTTTGAATTATTTCCCATTAAAAGTACTGATTTTTTTCTTTTGCTAACATCAACTGCATAATTTAAATTTTTGTTCACCATTTTCTAGTCAGTTACACATTATGTTTTCACTTTCAGTTCAATTAAATAGTTGTCATATTTTACCGTCTTATTTAACAGCAGTTAACATCAAATTTAAAGTTATAATAATATTAAAGTAATAATAGTATATATTCCTCTAGCGTTCTCTTTTAAAGAGATGAAATATAAATTTTCCTCAGAAATGTTGTTTGCAGTTTGTTTACTGTAGTAATATCATTCTTCGGATAGCAAATTATTGCTTTGAATTTATAAGTGTTATCAAACCCGGAAAATTCATTTTCCGTCAGCAGAGATAACAAGTGTGTCATTTTGCGAAAATTTTCACTTGCTAATTGTTTATTTAAAATATTCCCGGCATCGTTGGAAAATGGTTGAAATAAATGTATTAGAGTGAAAATGATTGCTTTTACATGTAGGAGTGTATTGCATGATATTAGTTTGGAAATAATGTATACTTATTCTAACGAAAGAAAAAATTATCAAATATTTTATTTTGCTTCCATTTTTTTTGCGGGAACGGATGGTAACATTAATTGGAGGGGGGGGGGAAATCTGAAACGAAGCACAGTTCTATATTTATTTTTTATTCAATAAAAATTAATATAATTCAAAATGAGACTAAAACAGAAAAATGTTTGAAAGAGTAAAATCTTCTAGAAATATGTTTTAGTTAAAATGTTTCGAAAAGCAGTTCAAATAAAAACTCATTTTAATGTTTTACAGCCATTTCTGAACTAATGAAATGTAAACAGAATAGAATATCGGGAAAAGTCTGCAGTGTTGAGAAAAGCTTTTTCTTCAGATCGGAATTTCTTTTAATGAGGGAAACATGAAATCATTAAAACCAGTTATAATTTGTCTTCCACTAGCGTTCAAAAAAAACTTCCCGGAAGTTTCTAGTTTCATTTACTTGCACTCAGAAATATTTTCTGATACCAGTTTTTCCATATTCGAGCATTAAAAGTTTCGTTTAAGTATCGTTTAAACAGCACAATGAAACGCAATGTATCACAGCATTCCAACAGAGTTAGATGTTTTGTCAACTCACGGCTCAAGTTAGGAATATTGTTTAACGATTTTTGGAGTAAAGGAATGTCCAATGAACGAAAATAAAAATTCAATGCTTCATGTTCTATTTATTTTTCGTATAGAGTGGTTCTAAAGCGTATAACAAGACTACTATATAAAAACTGTTCATCTTGATTTTTCTAATATGTTGAATTTTTGAATTTTTGAATAACTGATTCCATTTCCAGAGACTTTAGGCATTTTATTAATTAAATATTAAAATTTAAAATGGAGAATTACTTAAAAATGAAATCATAATTGATCTGTCGTCGCAATTTTTATCATGTAGACTGGTACAAAAATCCTCTATCAATATTTAAAACTCAAATATGAGTGCACATTCATTTTGCAAACATACATTTCATACGGCTTAAACCTATATAATTTTATGCAGTCATGAAAGGGTAAATAATAAACTGAAGGCGAATTGTGAAATTGCATTTTGTTTAGTGTTACTGTCACTAAACTATTCTCTTAATTAGTTTACACTACGACTCAGCTCACAAAAATCCTCGAATCTGAACACGATCTATTGTATAGGAATGGTTTTTGACTATTTCATCTTTACGTTTGGAGAGCGTGTATTTATTTTGTGACTATTTAATAACTGTCGCACTCTTTCATTAAGTTCTATCTGTTACCTTTAAATAACGTAACTGGTCCTAGAACAGAAACGCGATTCGTCCACTTTTCGGAAGCACATGTTAACCACTGCACGCCGAAACCTCATCATGATACTTACGAAGGAACGTAATTTTCTCCCGTAACTTGCAGAGAACCGAAGAAATCCCGAACTCTGGTCGAAGTCACTCATTTTTATTTAATTTTTCATGGAGCGCCAGTGTAATGACTCACTTTTTGCGACACGCTTTATCTTTTGCATTTTGTCATTCCTATTTTATCTTTCATATTTTATCTTTCAACATAAAATGAGTAAGTAGCTCAAAAATTCCCAAAAACTAGTTCAGAACTAGTTCAGAAATTTCATATGGATGTGTAACTGCAACTCAGTCAAGCAATGTTATGTTACTGCATCAGATAAATTCAGTTCTTTTGAAAGAACGTCGTAGCATCCAGTCTAATATCCTCTAATACTCAAATACTTTTTTTATTTTAAAAAGATCAATATCTTCAATTAGAATGGCAATAATTAAAAAAAAATAGTGTTCTAAGTACTGTAACTGTTACAAACTGTTCTTACCACTTACGTTGCAGTTAACCACTGCATGCCAAAACCACGTGCTGATCTTTTCGATGAAAACTCACATTGTCCCCTAACTTACAGAGAACAGAATCTCGGAATCGTTCATTTGTTTTTTTTTTCATTGGGCACTAGTGTAATGACTCACATTTTGCAACACAAATTATCTTTCACATTTTATAATTCGCATTTTGTCTTTCATATTTTATCTTTCTGCAGAAAATCAGTAACTAGTTCAAAATTATCTAATAAGTACTTCAGAAATTTTCCACAGATGGGTAACTGCAAAACAACCAAGCAATGTTATGCTGCCGCATTAGATAATTTCAGTTCTTTTAAAAGAACTTCATAGCATTCAGTCTACTATCGTCTAGTACTTGAATAATTTTATAAACTAAAAAAAAATCAATCTCTTCTATTATAATTTCAATAATTAAAAAAATCAATAGTCTAAGCGCTGTTTGTAATTGTTAAAGAGTACCTCCAACTGTTAAAAGTTAAAAATTAAGCTAACAAGCCTTTTATTTATAATTAAGGCGTCAGTTGCAATAGATCAAAGCACTTCCTTTGAATATCACATGCGCTGTTTCATTCTATGAAAACTCTTTTTGCCTTTGATTATTTCTTATAATTATCTTCAAAAGATGAGTGATTAGCTATACGAAGTACTTAGGGATATCGACCAGTCTTTAACTTTGTACTCAAAAAAAGAAAGTCTATCATTTCTAAAACTATTCTATATTATTTTTTCTTCAATAATTGTCGTTCATAAATGTTATTAAATTACTTACCTCCAATACACAGTTTCATTTAAAAATTAAAAAAGAATAAAATTCTTTCCATTAGATTGCTAGTGAATAAAATATCACAAGTCTCAATACTCCTTGAAGTTGTTAAACATTATCACAAGCTCTTAAATCTCAAAATAAAACTAGCTTTTCACTACAAATTATGCTTCAGTTGTAATAGCAAACTTTGATTTTTTTTAATATCACGGATGTTGTTTAAAAATGTAGAAACTCTTATTGCCGTAAATTATATGCTGTTATATTTATCTTCAACAACAGAGCGGATAGTTAAAATAGATACCAGCGGATTTCAACCAATTTAGAACTTTGAAGACATAACAACAATATTTAGCATTTATAAAGGGTTATCTTATGTTATTTTTTTCAACAATTGTCTTTTTAGAGTGTTAGACTTAAGTTTCAAGAATTTACTATTATTTCAACATCTTTTTACCCTACATGTTTCATTCAAAATGTTGTGAACAGACTAATCAGGAAGAGAATGTCGAATGGTCCAATGTCCATCTAACATCCTGCAGAATGATGTAAAAATTTACTATCATTGTTTCACCATTTGTTGTTCCATCCTATTAAAGATTTATTTTTTCATCATTTTCGTAGAGTTTGTTTAAAATAAATCATAAAAAAGATGGAAATTTTATAATGTAATTATCATGTTGCGTAAAAAGAAATTATTTTATGAATGCGCTTACCGTATACATTTCCCACAGCCCTTTTACCTCTTAAAGAGCAATGTTTTATCGACACACGGAACTCGTTTTTCTCCATTGTGTGAGCAGTAACAAGAGTTAACCGAATAAATGGGACATGAATCCTATACTAAAAGTCGAAACTGTTTACAATTTGACATGCATGCCTTCTTTGAAACATACTAAAAAATGTGAGAGCGCTAGCATATCAGTGCAGTAGCGATATTTCTCCAATTCTGTATGGACTTATCAAACGAACCCTCTGTGTATGTGTGTGTGTATATATATATATATATATATATATATATATATATATATATATATATATATATATATGCGTGTGTGTGTGTAAGTAAGTAAATAATTATAGTTAGAAAATAATTATAATTATTTCTAATAAATATAATTATTATAATTATTAGAAAATAATTATAATTACTTCTTTTTCTTTTTCTATTAGTGACTGTAATAGTAAGGTGTACTTAACGTTTGATTCTTCGTAAGTCCTAACAACTGATTCTCTGTTATAATCGAATTGATAAAACAATAATAATTTGCCATGTCAGTCAAACTGAAAAACATTGAAACCACGTTTGAAAATTAGAAAATCACGAAAATCAAGGCATTGCTTTCTGCAATGACCTTCAGAATTAATTCACTATGCGCAATCGTGATAGAAAAGCATGGCTTCTAAATGTTTTCTATTAGTTCTGATTGATGGAGAATGGAAATCCCAATACGCCTCCAATTACATGGATTCATGGGCAACCTTTCATAGCCTTCATGACCTCAGTCACTAGTGGGTGCCTGACGGTAGCACGAGGTGTGGGTAAAAATAGGGCCTTACACCTTAGCAGTTACGTGTGAGATATAATTATATCATTTTCTTTAAGACAGGTCTGACAGACGAAATAGTAATGAATTCTCGTTTAGTTTTAAGCTTATTCTCATAAGAAAATTCTTGAAAAATATTAATATTCTTTATCTCACTGCAGTGTATCACTATAATAAACCGTAGTTTTTATATAGTTAATTGCTATTAACATATAGCTATGTTTGCAAGTAAGTAAATGTTACAAGTTTAATTACTAAACAATTAATTCACATAAACAGGAAATACAACGTAAATAAAGCACAAATAGCAATAAGGCGCAATTTTGCGTACGGCCGCTTCGAAGCTGCAAAGGAGCTTCTTCATCAGTGCAAAGAACTTAGTGTAAAACTAAGCGTGGCTTAGTTTTCGGCTTTTTGAGCTGCCACTAAGTTCTTTGCAATGACGAAGAAGCTCCTTTGCAGCTTCGAAACGGCCGTATGCAAAATTGCACCTAATTGCTATTTGTGCTTTATTTACGTTGGATTTCCTGTTTATTCCTCGAGCACAAAGGTTTTGTCTTTTCTTTTCAATTAATCCACAGTTTGCCAAATTAATTTCATCCCGCTATTTGCATTTATTATAAAATGTATAATTATGGAGGTTAAAAAAAATTGTATTATAAAATTTTTAAATTCAAAATTTGTAGAGAAGTAGATAATGGTATCTTGGGAATTTAAGCTAAGAAGGTAATAAGCAGATTATATAAATTTTATTTATTATTCAAGTCTTTTTATGCAAGCTTAGGCCACCTCTTTGTTTAAATACTTGAACAGGGTAGACATCGATGTAATTGGCAACACAATAGCTCGCATTCCATGCATTCTACGTGTATAAACAAAATTAGGATGAGGATTTATAGGTATATTTTTTAATGTACCGGTAAATAAACTTTGAATTTCATTTTGGTGCAGGTGCTGTATTTTTTTTATTTTTATAAAAACTTCACTAAATTATATACGGAAATGGGGTGGTATAACGAAACAGCAAGACACTCCGAAGTCCAGATATCTATCAAAGGAGCCAGATTTTCTATGAACTTCGCTCGAAAAAAATATTATTTAAAAGAAAATATTTTTAAAAATCCTTTTTCAGTGACGTTGAAAAGGAAAACAGATAAGTTTGTTGCATAGAGTTTGCAATTTAGAAATCGGTGCTAAGCATAGGAAACAATTAAAGCCACCAAAGAAATATCATACAAATAATGCCCCTTAAAGAGACGAAAGAATTCGTGTTGCATCTACTTTTAGAGATACCATGCAACGAATATTTCAGTACGCGTTTATTATCTTTTGTATTACTAGCTTTATATTATTAGCTTTTATATTATTTTTTATTACTATCCACATATGACAGGTATTATTATCATTAAGATATCTTTTTTCATTGTGTACTTATCTCGGGCAGCAATAATAGGAAGTTTTGTGTATTACGAGTAAGTCGTTTACCTGATCCGAAAAAAAATTCTCTATCCAAAAGTGAAAAAATTGAATACTTCGTTGAAAATGATCCAAATTCAATAGAATTTCTTGTTAAACATGAAAATTCTGGAGCAGAATATTTACGAATAATATTTCAGAAATATGTGACACTTCAGACTTTATAGTGTGGCCCGCCGTGTGGCAGAGGCGTCGAGCTAGTGATCTGAAAGTTGCTGGTTTGATGCCGGACGCTGACAAATCCACCGCCGTGTACACTAATGGCATGGAAAATATGTCGTAGCTGCAATGTCCTCCAAATTCTCAAATTTACCTCTGGAGATGCGGAGGTAAATTTGAGAATGGTCAGGACTCTTCACTCTACTTGGTTCTAAATTACGGGACCAGCTTGTAGAGGGTAGTGTTGGTCGCTTATATGGTGCGTCCTTAAATGAATGGCCAGCAGTCTTGCGGTGGGAGTTAAGGCTGTCGTCAGCATTCGATGCTGAACACTACTGGTCTGGTGTCTGCAAAGTGTTGTCTGCCCGGTAATTCCCATTCGGGCGAATGTCTAGAAACGGCAAGTGCCTCCGTATTTGAAAAATAAATAAATAAACTTTATAGTTCTTTTTATTTGGGTTTGCATACGTCACGTGTTCAGTAAACGATCTTTCTCTTCTAAATAAACATTTCGTTCTAAATACAACGTTTATCATCTTAGGGCCCTTTTAAAATCTTTAACGTAGGACAATTTTGCCATTTTTTAAACTCAGAGTTATCATTCTAAGATGGAATTATTCCAAAATGAGATTACATCTTACACCATTTACTGATAATTCGGCGCTCACGTATTCAATTTCAATTAGAGAAACACATTCACAATGGAGTAGTATTAATAATTATCACTTATCATTGTATGATGATGCAAATATCTAATTCCTTCACGTATATTTTTTGAACTGAAGATTTAAGTCACATTTTCATAGCATATAGAATATTAAGTATTTCATGTGTAATTACGTCTATCTGTTTACTCCAAATAGAATTTTAGGTTAAAAGTCGAATAGAGAAACATTTCAAGGCAAGATGATGAATACCTTATTTGAGAAACTTCTTCTGAAAGGAATTAAAATAGAGATTGCACAATAAGCATTCTGTTGATGAAGATTTCAAATTCTCTCATTTTTTTTACAGTTAAACTTTTACTGTCTAAAAAAAATTAATTTTCTCATCAGAATCAGAATTTTGAAAACAGAATTCGACGATCATGACACGTTTCTCAATCTAAAAAAAACTAACTCAAGTACAAATGTTTTTTTTTTCACAACTCCTGCGCAAAACCATCGATAAAAGCATGAACAAATTAATTTTCCTCGTAAAAAAATTAGATTTCCGTTTTTCATTTAAACGCGAATCTAGTGGCATCACGCGAACTGCAAATCAGTGTCTAAAAATGCTCCAGTTATCATTTATTTGGCGACAAAACTTAAAAGGGAAAAGTTTGGGTTTCGTTTTCATCGTTTTTAGGGGAGATGGGAGAAATTCCATTTTAAAAATACGTCTTCAGTGGACAGCTACGGCATATGGAATGTATTATTGCTTTTTTGTGAAAGGAAGAATATTTCTTTAGAAAATATGTCCCTTACGCCGATTGGGAGATATGAAATATTGAATATTTTTTGTGCTCTCTGTGGGTTATACTAGAAAAATATTTCATAATGAAATATTTAGGCTGTCATGGTATATTTATAGTATATCTATGTACGAGAATTCCTTTGCAAAATGATGTTATTCTATATAGTTGAAAGGAGATTTTTAAATGCTTCTCAAAAATTGTCATTTCTTTATTTTACGTATATTATGCGCAAAATAATGGTCTTGAAATTAACTGTTTTTAGTATATTTATTATTGGAAGGAAATAAATTAATCTATAAATCTGTAAATCATATGGCGTAATTTTATTTTTAAAAAAATTAAAAATGTTTAGCTGAAGATACATTTTGTGTATAGTAAGAATAGATCATACATTTAAAATGTCTATTGAAACATGGTATTTACTATTGTAATCATTAAATAATGAATTAACTCAGAGTGGACAAAAAGAATGATCTCCCATTTCAATATTAAAGTTTTCCGATAAGTGAAATTTAGTGTACAGATGAGAGCTTCATACGTTATGAGACAGGCAGTTTCCATTATTTTATAAGCATTAAGGATCTATGCATACTGTTATGACTTTTCAACAGTTCATACTGTAGATATCAAAGAAATGCAAATAAAAGCATTCAGATGCTAGCAAACTGAATAGAAAGAAACTAGAAGTCTAATGAATGCTAGATTCTACTTGCTTTTGCTTAAAATGTTGATTGAAGATTCCCGTGAACTTTGGTCATATAACCGACGGATTTACTCTTTGATATTTTCACTAAAAAATAAGTTCATCAAAATGGTGTACCAACTCTTAATAAACGGAACATTCTGTCACCTCGGCCCATTTAACTGAATTTAATTTAGGTCGGAAATGTGAAGAGAAATATTTTTTTCTTCTATAGCATTTACAGAATTACTGGCTTATAAAACAGAAAAAATTCTTTGAAACTAAGTAAAACCAGAATTTTTATTGTTCAAAAAGAAGATACCTATCTTCAAAGACATACCGAAAAATCAAAAATTCTCTCAAGCTGAAAATCTCTTTTTGACATTTTTTGACATATTCGCGCGTGATTAACATCGACATTAAACCATGCCTTTATTTAAACGTAAAAAATGTATCTTTATATTCAACTGCAAACTTTTAATACTCAAAATATTTTTTTTTCTTCCATGTCAAACGCTGATACTGTCGCGAAGGTAATAAAAGAATCAAAACTCACTCTCTAATCAGCGGAAGCATAATAAAGAATCACAAGCTAAACAACAAGGACGATCTCGTAATCTTCAACTAATAGCACTAATGGAGATCGTAATGCGGTTATGGATGGGAAAAGGGAGACGCAACATGTAAAAATTATCAACGTAAAAGCAGATAGCTCCGCTCATATATCGCAAACAGCGCAATGCCCAGGCAAGCGTGAAGAGCGGCTTCGTTTTTGGACCAGTGGAACTCCGCTGCACGAAGGAGCCATCATTCTTTATCATCCATCGATTTCTTTCTCACGGTGGATGATTACGCTCCTCTACCAATAAGCGGATTGCCCTGATTAATGATTAAGTTGCACCTAATTGATTTTTTGGTTTGCGACGAGTGCGGACTTCGGATTTTTCGGATTCGTTTCAAAGCGTGTCTCTCTTCCATAAAGATAGAATTGGATAATAGCGATGGTCATTATTCCTTAATTTAGTTTATGCTCTCTTTTCTCACAGAGGTATGTAATATTTATCTGTAAAAAGCGGTGCAGAAAAGATTATATTGTTAGACAGCAATAGATATTTATCGCGTTATATCCAAAAAAGAACATCAATGATGTAAAAAAGTGCTTCACGAATGGTTGTTAGAGAACCACTCGAGGTCCATGAGGATTTAAAAATCCGTATTGGGGTCTTTCTTTAGCTAAAATGTTTCGGGTATAATTTTTTTAAATTCTTTTTTTCATTTTTTATTGGTTATCATTTTATTGCGATGGTTATTATTCCTTAATTTAATTTATACTCTCGTTTCTCCCAAAGGAACGTAACATTTATCTGTGAAATGCGGTGTGGAAAAGATTATATTTTTAGACGGCAGTAGATGTTTATCATTTTTTATCCAAAAAAGAACAACAATTAAGTAAAAAAGTGGTTCACGAATAGTTGTTAGTGAATTACTTGAGGTCCATCAGGATTTAGAAATCCGCATTGGGGTCTTTCTTTAGCTAAAATGTTTCAGGTATCATTTTTTGTTAAAAAGAGCATTTTGCAGTGAAATTTCTCTAGACTGCCTACATTCTAAACGGCCATATTTTGTTCAGAATCTATTAAAGACTCCATAGAGCCAATGTTATGGAAGAAAGCTCTTTTCGACGGCAAACCCTCAAACGACGACCAATGATGGTCGTTTAACTGTATTTTAAAACCGATTGCATGTATACAAAGATTCATTTATTACGAACTAAAAGCACAATTAAAAACAAATTTAAATATCTTTATTTTTAAGATAAAAGGAAAGAAAACGGGTAAAAAAACCATAAATTTTAACATCTTTATAATTTTATAAACATTATTCAATAAACATTTTTTGCTTTTATTTGGATGTACACATGTTATGCGCATGATGAACTGGGCCTATGGAACTAAAAGAATTCAGATAAAATCATTATTTTCCGAGAAACGTCGAAATATCTTAGGATCAAAGAGGGAAAAGTAAGAAATAACATATCATTTGCAAAAATAAGTCTATAACTCATCTTCTTTGCTTTTAATCAATACGTTCAAAAAGTTCCCAGTTCATTGGATGCATAAATATTAACCGAAACACAAGAGGGAAAAGGTGTCAAAATTTCTGCAATTTAACTTTCATTCATCATGTTTTGGTAAGTTGTTGTTAGAAAAGATTCGGATTCTTGAAAAATGGATTTTAAGTTTTCACCGTGAGACCACAAAAGATAAATCATCACCGAATTATTAAAGATCATACTGACGGAAACTTGCCAGTCTTATCTGTTTACGTTGAAATTTAATTAAAACTTTTAAAGACGAAAAATAAAAATAAATTTACCAAAAAATAAGGTGCCTCCAAACACTCATTACTGGCGTTAACTTCTACTTGTGAAAGTACCCAAAATTAAGTATGATTATGGCTCTGAGAATATATTGACAAGGTAATAATAATTAAGCTAAGAAGGTATCATCAAGGAGTTTCATTATTCTATCTAATTATTAGTTTCTTAATTTAAAAAAATAGTTGAAAGGCTTGCTAACCAACCCATCTAAGATGTAGCATCACTTTTGATTTTTATTCATGTATTCTGTGTGAGATCTAAGATTGTCAATAAGGGTATTCTTCTAAAATTAAAAAAGCAAAAGTATTTTCCCCAAAACTCTATCTCACTCAATTATTGTTTCTTCCAAGGAAACAGTGATCAAAGGATAAGTAAAACCCGAACGGTAGGTAAAATATGTTATTCCAATGTCCGTTGCACCAGCCAGAGCCCAACATAGCAACTAAGGTCTTCCGGGACTGGATTCCGGACGGTGAACAAACTGGCACCACAATTTAGACCGAGCTTCCCCAGGGGCGACAACATGTGGGCTCATACATTCTCCCTCCCTCTCTGACCTCCTTGAAGTACTTTCCGTTATACAAATTTAATATTTCTATATCTGTCCTACACGCGGATTTATTTAATGGCATCTTCGGAATTCGAAACGAACACCCCAAGCCTGAAGCCCAATGCTCCACAACTAGGCTACCTCGGACCAAATATAAATCTATCATTTGATATCTTTGTCTCAAACCTGCTTTTTACGCACGTGACATCAGCTTCCACTCGAACTCGCACCCATGGCTATTGCCCGTTTTCCCTATCCCGCTCTAGATGCTACATTCTTTAATTATCATCGACTTACTTCATCATCTTGTCACTTTTGGAGTTGTGTGAGAAAAATATAACATAACATTCTATTATAACGGTCTGTTGGTCAGTGTTAAAACTTGATTATAACTCATTTTTAACATGTCGTTATTTTAGTTTATAAAGATTTTCTACATTTAAAATAGTGAGGGAAATTTGAATTCAATGTGTTCTGGTGAAAAAACACCGGTGATGTGCATTCCTGTTGTGTTGCAAGCAATGTGCCCTATGGCTACATCGGACGTGATCGACACGATCTAAAAGAAACGTATTTTTTAACACTCATTAAAAGAGCTATTAGATGCAAGTACATATTATCATCATCCAGTAGTTAGAAATTAACCCGAGGCCGAACATTCGGCTGATGTAGAAGGAGTCATAATGGATATAATGAACCTGATGGGTTCGATCGCTTCGCTAGACAGGAGCGGTGTTCATTCAAAGCACGAGTTTTTTATCTTCGAGAATGGGTTTATAGAAGCCCAGGCAGTAGGAATCTTAATATTTTTTTTTCCTTTGACGAAAGACTTTTAGTACAGAACGACAAAGAAACAAAAACGGAATAGTAAATTTTAAAGAAAAACTATCAAAGATTAAAAAAGAGGTTAAAGAAACAAAGTATGCGCAAAATACAAGCACATTTTATTACCCTACACTTGTGGTGGAAATTTTCTAAATCTTTCAAATTTGGCTTCGCTGAACGCAGTATAGTTAAATAGAAACTATTTTAAACTTTAGCTTACGGGACCCATTTTTCAGATTCCCTCTTTAGAACAGATTACCCCCCTTTGTAAGAACGGCCATAGGGGTTTATATATATATATATATATATATATATATATATATATATATATATATACGGGCTCAAGAATGAATATATATGTATATATATTCATTCTTGGGCCCGTATTTTTGGAATACATGCTATCCCACCCTGTAATGAAAAGATTAAATAGCAATCTATTGAAATTATTTTAGTATTGTGTTACTAGTTAAATGGTATAACTATTGATATTTTTTTTCCTTTTTTCTAACGAATGGACTTAACTTTTAACTATAGTAGTAATAAATTCCTGACTATAGTGAAATCCTTTGGGAATTTTTGGTTTTTCATTTTTGCTATTCCTTAGACAGAATGTTAGATGATTTTTTCCTTATGTAATGCACTCTGAAACACTTCTTTAAAAATGGCTATTAATGATTTCAGTACTATGTACCACAAGAAATTGAACTTTTTAATTGATAAATTGGGTTAATAACAGAAATTTTAAATGAGGCAAACGGCTTATTTCATTGCATTCTTTTGCATTTGGACTTCATGTTACATGCAACCTACGATAAGATCCACTTAAGTTAATAAATTCTGGATGTTATAAATTTAGATTGATACAAATGGCATAGAGAATGCATGGTCATGAGATGCATTTCAAGAGAAAATAATATCTTTATCAATGAAGGCTGGAAAATAATCCAAATACATTAAGTTCTAACAATAATATAAGAAAGTTAAAAAACGTTTGGTCTTTGCTACTTTCACAGTGCTGGCAAACTTGAAATTAAGGATTTTAATCTCGTAAAAAATGATTCTCAACAATTGTTTGGACGCTTAACCACATATTTTGCTTCAATACATCAGGATTCAGAGCTTGATGAAGCCATCAATGTAAGAGAGTCCGTCAATATCATAATGCACAGAAAGTTATGCCTTTATATTCTCAATTTATTGAAGTTACAATTATACCTTGCACAAAATGTTTGCCATCCAAGAAAACGTTTTACGACAGCATAAGATTATAAAAAGTATAAATTAATTTAAATGTAAACTGCAGTTAAAGTTTTTGAGTTTAAATGTTCTTGAAACCTAGAAGATTTCTATATAATTATATCAAAAACTTCAATATCCTAAAATAGCGTATGTAAATATCACAAAATATGCAGTTCCAAAAGTGACCTTTTATAGAGTTTAACTTTAAATAGTTTCAAATTAAGCAAATACAATGCGGAATGCGAATGTGAACTTCAGACAGTTTTTTTTAATTCCGACATATTTTCAAGCATGATTTATTTGTGTTTAAAAGATGTGATGTAAATTTAACAAAAAAAAATTAAATCTACGGTCTTTGTGTTCATAACCAGACAACACAAGAATAACAGGAATAGCTCAAATTCCTGGTAATGTAAAAATACGGTAAAAACAAAAGAATTAAGTATTCATTATTTCCATGATATTACCACACATGAATAACTGAACGTCTAATAAGCAGTACCGTTTTATTATGTTGTTCGAAATTATAAACAGTGAAGATTTAGACAATTTGCAAGTTCGGGAAACTTGCACTTATTTTTAGACTCATGTTCACGTCCTACGTGTTTGGTAATCGACTCAAGACGCTTTCGTGTATTGTGTAAGGATGGATTCACATGACTGATCATCAATTTCGCTTTTGAATTCAAACGAAGCGTGGTAAGTTCCGAACATTAAGACACATGCTTTAACCTTCTTATCGAAAAACTTTTGATATGACAACTAAAAATCAGCGCGTTATCAATGATTTTTTGTGTAATTATTGCCGTATTTAACAGATGAGTGGCTAAACAGAGAAACTCTCTAATAAGTAGATAAACATTTGAAAGTTAGCTTTCCGTAAGAAAAAAAAAATCGTTGATAAAGGTGACGTGTTTTATACCAAGTCAGGAACGTGATAATCGTGATAAATAATTCTCCTTATTTTAAGTACTCTAGCTGTTTTAATCAACCTAACAATTAAAAAATTGATGCAAGCGGGAGAAAACGTTCTTACTCCAGCATTCAATTTTAAAAACGTAAATAATGATACGAAAATATGCACATTTAACAAAGCATACGAAATACTATTTTAATTTTTACTTTTCTAATTATAGATTTCTGATGATATTTGTCTGCCAAGATTGTGCGTCAGAAACTATTCAACTCACTTGTATTATGTATATATTATATATATATATATATATATATATATATTATATATATATATATATATATATATATATATATATATATATGCTCTTCTTTTCTAGTATTTTTTGCACATAGTGTCAGGGGAAGAAGTTGTTGTTTCATTTTCCTAGAAAAGATGGAGTAGCAACGCTACATAGTAGATGGAGTTTTTATGGAGTAGTAGTGCTACTTATAAATATTTTAATGATATTCTAACTTGCTGTTATTTTAAGTTTAATAAGCAACTATCCATTAAAGTTTGTTGTGCAATGATCAGTTTGGTAGCTCGGTTGAAAAAGAAGGATCTAGTGTTAGACCTAGAAGTCTCATAAGAATTTTATCTCCAGGCCCAGTGCAATTGCTCTCAACACCTCTGCTCACGAGTTGGCAAGGCTGACAGAGTGCGTGACCTTGGTATATTTCTACATTGAATGCACGTATATCATAAAGCTCTCGGGTGCGATTATTATTAGATCATTAGCTACGCATAAAGTAAAGTTCCCGAAAGGATGTCAATATATCACGCAAATAAAGGACCTTTGTTTAGAAATGAAAGGAAAAATGTCGCTAATCGCTAACATGTGCTGTGCTTAGAGTTTAAAATAGATTACATGTAATTAAAACAACAAAGCTCTGTATAAAATTGTTTATATGTAATAAAAGATTTCATGTTTTATAAATGTAGAGGCCATTTTCGAAATTATGAGTGTTTCTGATTATCCATCATGGCTATGCAATAGCACGGATAATAATGAAATCAGTGCACTCTTTTCAACTATCAAAACTGTGTCTTATTGAACAGGAAACTTATATCATATTATAAAATTTGGTACTACTAACAAAGCTGGGTACGATAACATCATAAGCACAAGAACTTAAATTTAATTTAATTTTTTTATATTTGTGTATGTGAGTGATATTGCTTCATAGACCACAGGTAATCTGAAATCTACTGCATTAGTTCAGCGTGTAACAGATTTTAATATTCAATTAATTAAATTTCACTGACATTTTCGCTTTATGGTCGGACCAACAAAATTGAGGAATGAATCTAAGAGCATTAGGAAAGACTCACCCAAAACTGACAAAGGATAATAAATGTAATGATAAAACTGAAAAACTGATTTACTTTCGCTTTCGTGAAACTCCATTCCTAGCAGTCGAAAGTAAATGGGAAAAATCACTTAAAAGGAATGCACCCCACGAAGTTTTCACACTTTCTAATAACATGGAACAATTAACCTTAACCTTTTAAAAAAGACATTTTACCGCACATGCCAGCCTCTTCATTAATATAAATAAATATGGGCTGACAATGGGTATGACGTGCAAAGAGGCCATAATAGAACTTTCTGAGGTCGTGAAAAAGGATTATCTCCTCTCTGCAGCGCATTATTTATGCCGCGTGTATTTGGGTTCCTTTTATAGTCTTCACTAGGTCTATAAAATAAGGACTCAAATGTCCAGGAGATGAAGAAAGCCTCATAAAAATTCTTTTAACTCGAACCACTGAGCAGCTGGAAACAAATTGCGAAAAGTATACAGCTATTTTCAAACAACCTGTAGTTCGTTTTCGGCAATAAATTTTCGATGAATAGGCAGGTTATATTCCTTCAACAAATATATTTTTTCACGTCCATCATACCGATATTACCCTCAGCAATACCAGTAGACTATGTCAAACAATCAATATATATATATATATATATATATATATATATATATATATATATATATATATATATATATATATATATATATATATATATATATATATATATATACAGTGATACTTCTCTAATTGCCTGCCTCTCAAAACGGCTACTTGTTTTGGAACCATTACTAAGCACCATAGAGAAATCCACCCTCTTTCGATGGCCACCCTTCAAAACGGCCGTTTTATTTCGGAACCATGATTGGCCGTTTAGAGAAGTTTCACTGCACATATAATCGAGAGAAAGCTAGGTATGATGCAATTGAACTTTACTGAATTATTTATGTAATATGAATATTTATATAAGCAGGTTTCTGACCTTGAATTTTCAGAAGCTGCGACTCCCGCGGTAATCAATAAGGCATCTTAGACACAGAAGAGTCCGTAAAAAACGACAAACCACCCGTATATTTCATTATTACGATAAAAATTATATCTTAAAAAATACAAAGTATCCCTTAAATAATGGATAGTGCCTTATTGATGGAATCGCTGCCAATTTTACATTCTTTTGTTGGTTTTAAGAATCTGTTTGATGAAAATTTACCGTCGGTAGGTTTCCGACCATTATTTTCATTTTCTGCTATTACCATATAAATTTTATAAAAAAACCTACTCAGGAGAATCCCTAAGAAAGGAATCCCTTTCCTCATAACTCAACAATTTATATTTCAAATTAGAAATGTTGCTTAATATAATGAAGGTAGTGTTTACTGTTTTTATTTATGATTAATGGTCAATCTGAACTGCGCAAATGAGGTTTCCGTTGCAAAGAAATCTTTGTGGGATTATGCGCTATATTTCTCTGGTTGCAATATGAGTAGCCGAACTGCAAAATATATCGAAATTATTGTGACAATATTAAGTAAAGTAAACTAATAGTGGTGTAGACAGAAATTTATATCATACATTTAAAGCATTGTTGTAGTTTCAAACGATATTGTGTATTCTAATAAAATGAATTACTATTCGAAAATCTGATAATTAGATCTTAAATCAAAGATTTTATCAGCATACATATGTCTAATGTCTAAAAGTATTCACTTATATTTTTTTTCCAAAGATTATTTTGTCTGGGTAATAAATCTCGAGAGTTTTATATTATGCCGCGTAAACTTCGACAGTTCTGCAGAAGTCGCACTCCTCCTCCAATTACCATACGTCAGGAAAAACCCGCTTATTAATTTAGTTCCAGTCTGACTTGTCTTTTAGAAATTTGAAAATGACTGGTAAGATAGGAAACATAAACGAATCACTTAGTTTTCAAAAGTTCTTAGCACACCATCTTAGTATAAATAAAGATACAAGAGTGTTAAAGTGTTTTTAAAAAATTATTCAACGAAGTTTTAAAATTATGAAAGATATGAATTGGTTTTGTTTTTGCATATTTCCTTTTTTAAAGTTTTTATTTATTTATTTATTTATTTATTTTGGAGGGGGGTGGACTCAAAAGACGAAAAAACACTACTTATACTTATTTTTAAAATGAATATAACTTCATTCAAGATATATAGTTAAAAGGTTTTGATTCCTTATTAATATCAGAATAAGAAAACATATTAAAAAAATATATTTATATATGCGTTATTTAAATTATTCTTAGACGATATAAACGTAAAAAATAATTTCTCTTTGATTACTGAATTCACTTTACCACAACCCCAATAAATATTATTTATTCTTTCCCTTCGAAAAGGATAATTAGAAATTGTGAAATCAGTGCATGATAAAAACTGAATCTACCATTTAAAATATATTTAAGTTTCCCCCTGAGACTTACTCCGCTGAAAGCTCTTATAATAAGATAAAAACCCAGATAAACAATTCTGCAGTTAAAAGCAAGATGAGGAACACCGCTGTTATATCTAAATATATGGCTTAATGCACTTTCTAGTGAAACAATAGCAAAGAATGACTAGTAAATTACAAAAGTAAGGATAGGGTTAGAAGTGCAAAAAACAATACTGACCGCCCTCTCCAAAGACGAAGAAAAAAATCGACTGTTAAAAGCATTCGCTAATAAATACTTTTTAAATGCACTTAATTCTTAAAAAGTGAAAAGAATGTTCAATGGGATGCCGTAAAATGTTGTAATAAATATGTAAGGAAGTACAAATTGGAATTATATATATTAGAATAAATATACCAACTAAATTTATATATATATATATATATATACCAAAATGGAATTAAACAAAAATAATTTTAAAAAGTATAAACAAATTATAGCAATTTGCATCTTAAAAATTAAATATGAAATAAAAATGTTAAAAAATAAAGTGAAAATAACTCTCTTTATTATACAAGGATATGAGATGAAATTAAGTATTCTAACTCATTATTTTATAGAGGTTAAGTAATATTTATGGACGTCTAATTATTTTATACCATTGTTTGAAGCGGCACATTAATATCAAAACTAACGCGTAAAAAATAACTAATATTACTTTTAAATTTACGTATATGATACAATTTCAAAAAGTATCTTAAGTCAATTAATAGTTTTCTATTTATTAAACTATGAAACTGACGATTTAAACGAAAATGTATCTCAGTACAAACCCACGTGTAATTGTTTTGATATCGATTTTATAGTATGAAAGTTTACAGCATTTCAAAAGTTGTATTAAACGTACCAACGAATACTAGTTATATCCCTAAAACTAACAGATTTTGATTAATTACAGCTCTGATTTAATGATGTTTATAACAAGAAATAACTACAATAACATGAAACAATGATACGCAACACATTCACTCTTAGTAGCTTTCAAAAGCATGCCAGACGTTGATATCTTTAGCTTATTATATTTTATTCTTCTTTGTTGGATAAGGATAAATTGAAATGGGCATAGCATGAAGATAACTTCAATTTCACAGAAACTTATACTGATAAAATATATATTTTATAATTTTAAGTTTATTTTCACATATTAAAATTATTGCATTCACATAGATTTACGTAATTTTCACTAGCGCGGGAAAATTCCCACGCAATAATCTACGTAAAAAATATTCATGTCAAATCAAAATAAACAATATAAAATCTTACGCTGCGCAATCCTCTAACAAATTTTGTGATACATATTTAATCATATTCCTTTATATCGCGTAATTGCTTCAAGGGAAATATTCGTAATTTCATGCGTAATAAATTTCTGTAAGCTTTAAATCGATGAATTTTGTTTTGAATCTACTTTCAACAACAAGTTTAATCAGTTTTAATTTTGTAAAAGAAAAATTTAAATTTGCTATCTGGATCTATGCAATAAAATATGGTAATATATTGGGTTCGTTATATATAATATATAGATGTAGGACTGCATATTTAATACCAGAATAGCACAGTAAGTAAGAATATGTTTTAATAATTTTATGTCTCTCTGTTTCATCTTTATGTGCCTCACAGATTTTTCTGTTTTACTTATATTATACATAAATATCTTCTTTTTCACTGCATATCATTTGACCCCTTTTCCTTTGTTATATTAATACGTTTGTACACAAAAAGTAGGGAATTATATAACCTTTACTAAATGAAATTTCCAAGAATAACTTTAAAATTTTCGATGAAAATATTTTTCAAGTGAATTTATTTCTGGGGAGAAAACAATTTAAATGTAGTCTATATAAGTTGCAAAATTAAACTAACAATTTACGCATGCAAATGTAACTGAATAAATATTAAAGTTCTATGTCACTGGATACGCGCAAGAACAGGAAATTCCCGATAGTACAGATTTATAAGTTTCCAGTAACATTCCAGAAGTAAAACTCTTATTACAACAAAAACCTTCTCTTTATTCCCCTTTTTATTGTCTATCATCTGACAATGACTCACTTCCACCACAGTAAATAAAAACTTTCACTCACCCATTTCTGCTCTTTCTTTCGAACTTCAGCTCTTCCCTCTTTTAACCAAAAAAAGGAACCAAAAAAATTAAATTTCTTTCGTTCACAATAATCACATCTGAGTAACTATAATTTCCTTTTCTTGTGTACCAAAAAAAAAGAAAAAGTAACAAGTTGAGAAAAAAAATATATCAATGTCTGAAAAATTAAGGGGTGCCGCCGAGAGAGAAAACGTTCTGCGGATGCCACTAGAGAAGAGATCAGATCGGCGAGTCTTTCCACCCCTATCTTAGGCAGCCCTTAGGATTCGCGTTTCGCCATAGACTGAAGTTTGGATCTGCCATTGCCAGGTTACCTTTAAAGCGGTTGTGTCGCTAGCAGCAGATGGGCGGAGTTGATGGTTCGGCGGAATAATAATAGATGGCGCTGGTTTAAATGGCTGCAGGGGGGATCCCCGCAAGATGGCAGCATCACTCAATCTGCAGTGTGGAGTGAGATCTGTGCTCTCTGGGATGTTGAATGAATTGATCAGTTATGCTCCGGGAAGTAAAGCAGCGAGGGTTAATCTGGGATGCGACGAAAATAAGGTTACTGATCGATTTCACTACATTCCAAATTCTGCTATAAGAGATGTATCCCCACTGAGTTGGAAAAATGATTGATAAATTTTATCAAAGGGTTATCGTTCAGACGGGCATCAGCATATATTCGGCATCAAGTAAAACTCAGAAGTGAATTTCTATTGACGCGGCGGTGAAAATTTTCATTTCACGGGAAAAGACCTCTAGACGCAAATTTTCAATATTTTTCGGATTGCCGTCCAGCAGCATTAAATTTATTTTCTTCAGCAACATTCAAATAATACAAATACTTTGTTATTATTTAATGATTTTAAAAAATTAATTACTTTTTTAAATTTAGCAATGAATGATGATCTCACTCCATTATTTCACTTTCATTAAAGGAATTTTTATATTATTTAAAGTAGTTTTGGAGTTAGGAAAATTTAAAAAAAAATGTTTCAACATTTAAAGTATAGATTTACCTATATTTTAAGATAAGATTCAGAGACTCTATCTTCACTCTGTTTATTCATATAGGAAATCTACGATATGTCATTGATAAATTTAATCAAAGGGTTATCATTTACACGGCCATCAGCACATATTCGGCATCAAGTAAAACTCAGATGTAAATTTCTATTGACCGGGTGGTGAAAATTTTCCTTTCACAGGAAAAGACCTCTCAACGCAAATTTTTAATAATTTTCGGATTGCCGCCTAGCATATATTCTTCAGTAACATTCAAATAAAACAAATATTTGTTTTTTTTTATGTTAATAAAAGTTAAATTAGTTTTTAAAATTTAGAAATGAATGACGATCTTACTCCATTAATATACTTTCATTCAAGGAATTTTAAAATTAGTTAAAGTAATTCCGCAGTAAAATATTTAAAGGAAATTTTTTTTTTCAAATTGTGTTTCAACATTAAAATGTTAAATATTTAGAGGGAAAATTAAAAAAAATATGTTTTTCAACACTTAAAGTCTACATCTACCTATATTTTAAGATTAGATTCAGCGATTTTCTTTCTTCACTCTCTTCATTTATTCTTACATGAAGTCTGCAGTATGTGATATGCAGAGGCTAAAATTTTTATGACTTGACTCTAATTCATTTCAAAAATTTTATTCTGATATTGATTCATACAAAAGTAAAATCTAATTAAATTTTGGTGTTCAGGCGGTATTTGATAAGAGTTTTATTTTATATATGAGGATAGATAATATATTTAACGAATCATCAAAAGATGTTTTTGTCAATTAAACCAAAAAGCTGTTAATAAATGTTAAATAAATACAGCTTTACAATCAGAATAGAAATACTAATAGATGGCAGATAATGATAAAGCTTCATTTACTTCATTTTTTAAAGAATCTAATGCAAAGGAGTCCTGAAGTCTACTTTATTTTCCGAAAAAAACATTCTTAAACTTTTATTAACACAATTCACGAGAGTAGTAGCTTATCTTCAATTCATTATTTTTATGAACAGACTATAGAGTTTCTCACTGAATGAAATATAATAAATTATTTACGAAAGTTTCTGAGTTCAAACCAAATTTTCCTCTTTTACGCGTAAAAAAGGCATATCTGAATGCTGATATCTTCATATGCGGATCTGTGAGTTCATTTTTATGGATATGCAAAATAGACAACTGCTAAAAATATTTATTTAGCCAGGAAAACTGTGATGTGGTAAAATCAGTTGTAGCCTTTTGACGCTGTTGAAACTTCACTGCAATTAAGGAACTTTTACTTTTTTGGGTTTTTCATTATTTTTTTGACGTTGAACTGGTTTTTTAAACAAAATAATTCCTTTAAAATCCTTCATTCGTAACTATTAGGTGTGTATTATTTAAAAAACTATAGTTTTTCATACTCTGAAAACTTTTAATTATATGCATTGCATTATTTTATTTTGTTAATCAGTTTTCCTTAAGTATCTTTCCATTCGCCATTTCTTGGTTCCCACCCTTCGCAAAGACTTGCACAAACTCTCTCAGGAACAGAGATTGTAACTGATGCTGCAAGTCTCATTATGAATGGTTGATTAAAAAAACTGCGGTTATCTTATGCCTCCAGGTTGTTGGTAGTCCAATGATGTCTGCAAGGCTGAGAAAAGCAGATCTAGTTTCAGGTTCTTGGCACAGCAACGGAGTCCGACATTGCCCGATGCCACCACAATTTAGACCGTGCTTCCCAAGGGGTGACATATGGAGGGGGGATCGTATCCTCTTCCAACCCTTACAAACTCCCCGAAGGAACTTTCCAGACTACAGAGTTAACGTACCCAAACCCGGCGATAAACACGGCAGCATTCAGTGGTGCCTGTCGGGATTCAAACCGAGATCCCTCAAAAGTGATTCCCGGTTCGCTAACCACTAGCTGCTATCATTTGCCTCAAGAGTAGTAAATTGAACGGGACCTACGGTTTAAATCCAATTCTGAACGACTACAAGCATAGGACGCCAACCACAGGATTTGAACTCATATCTTATAATCCAAACAAGTACCATCCTAGCCAGACCAAGATTGTCCGGCTAAATTAGAAAGTACGACGTATGCAAACGACATAACTATTTAAAACGAGTGCTAGCAGTGAGTCTAGCTAGAGTCTCTCCATTCTAACAACAGATATATGGGTAGTCAAATCGAAGCTGACTTAAACCATAAGATTTCAATTATTGTCTTGACGAAGAATTTAACGAAGAAGAAATATTTAAATTAAACGTTTTAGTGACAAGCAAAGAAAAATTTATAGAGACTTGTTCATTAAGAGAAGAGCTGGGGATTTAAAGTTTATGGTAAGATTTTGGGTTAGCTGTTAGTTGTATTTTTCTTCATCCTAACTTTAGTTGTACTTTCATGCCAAGTGGTAATAAATCTTCAGTTTGTTATTTGCTTTATAGCTTACTTTTCTAACAACAATACTCTTGGAAACCACCAAGTCACTTAGACTACAAAAATTTACTGTTCTTTGTCAACTTTTAAGTTTTGTTAAATGCATATGCATCAATTAGCATCAATATTTCATTTTCAAGAAAGTTTTTCGTTTCATGATATGCTCTCTTGAAATTCTTGTTTTATTTATAAAAATATATGTTATTATATATTTGAATATGCTTATTTTAATTCAAAAACACAATTCCGAAAATCATATATCATTTGAGGAAATATTTCCTTGAATTTCTATTTTTATTTGATGCTATTAGAATTAAAAATGTAGGGTTCATAATGATAATTTCTGATCAAAAATTTAAAAAAAAACAGATAGTGCAGGAAATCTCTAAATTTCTCTCTTTGAACGAAATTTTTAAGGCTTTAGAAATTTAGATAAATGGGAATTAAATCCTTCATTTCCTGTTTCTTTTTCTTAACTTGTTTTTGAAACTGCAGATGTACGCACCGACGGACAACAAGTAGATAAACGAAAAATAAACAATTTCTAAACACAGTTGTTTCAAAATCCCCTTAGTTGAAAACACGTAAATCGATAATAATCTGGAAGAATTTTGTCGATAAACTTTGGCTTTTTGAATCAGTCGCTAGTGAAAAATAACTGGGACATCAAACGTATGGAAAAATATATTTCATTGTAAAATATCAAATTTATTGTACTTGATTTATAGTATAGTTATGAAGATCAGAATGAGTCAAAGAATTTTTAATCAGAAGGTAAAGAATAACTGCTAGCAAACGTATTTTAAACATTAAAATTACAGAAAACTAAAATCATTAAATACACTCTGTCACAAAAAAATATATGCACCCAGAAGAAATCGAGCTACTATCACGAAACTTGGTAGGAATGTAGTCTGGAAAAAGATATGCAAATGATTAAAACTTCGACGCCAATGAGACAAGGGCAAGCGCGCTATGAGCATATGAGATGCGTAGCTGGGAGAGTCAAGTCGCCCAGGTGCCATTTATCAGCAAGACAACGCTTGTCTACATACTGGGCGACTCTATCAGCAATGTCTTCAAGGATATGACGTACTCCCATGGCCTGCCAGGTCACCAGACCTCTCGCCAATAGAGCACGTCTGCGACGTGTTTGGAAGGCAACTGCAGCCGTCCCGGAATACTGGTGAATGAGGAATACTGGTACAATTAGGTCATAGATGACCTCATTGATTCGATGCAACGCCGTGTTTCGGCTTGTATAGCTGCCAGAGGTGGATTTACTACTTGCTGATTTGTAACATTTTACATGCCATATCTTCTTAATAAAAAGGTCTAGTCTTCTGAATTTGTAATCATTTGCTTATTTCCTCATTCACTACATGCATGTTAATTTTCGTGATAGTAGCTCGTTTCCTTTTGGGTGCATATAATTTTTTGTGACAAAATGTATATTGAAAAATACGCAAAGATTTACTCGTACATATATATTCAAATCGTACTAATATTTGATGATAAAAGTAGACGTTTTATTTAATTTTATTGTAATTAAAATGCATTATCAGTAATTATTGAATTTAAAAGTATTAATTTTAATGAAAAGTATTTAAAGGGTTATGTGTAAACATACACTATATATTAACAGAATATTGAACTCATCAAACTCAGTGATTCATAGAGTGTGGAAGAATAATTTTGACTACCAATTTTTTCCCGATTTCTGCTTCTAGAAACGTGTGTTAATTCAATACGGGTAATAATTCAAGTTTTTGTGCAACTTCTATGCTTCATTTCACTAATAATATTCGTGACGTGTGGAGGATAAAATGAGATACAAATAAGTAGACACTGACAAACATTTATTAACGTTAAGGTTATATATACAATGCATTGATTTTTATTAATGTTAAGTTTATATATGCAATAAATATATATATACATTGAAACTTCTCTACCCAATCATCCCTATTCGACGGCCACTCCTCTAAACGGTCAAATTTTGTTCAGAACTGATGCATGACCTACAAGACTCCATAGAGGCAATGTTATATATATATATATATATATATATATATATATATATATATATATATATATATATATATATATATATATATACATACGAGCCCGCTTAATGGAATAGCCAATTTGCCACGAAAAATTATTCTAATAAGCGGGATATTCCATTATGCGGGATCACATTGACACACTCGCAATGTTTCACAGTTAAACCAAGATAGCATTAAAAATTAGCTAAACCATAGGCATATTTAAACTATTATAATTAACAAACAATCTATTAATTAAAAGTAAGAAACACTTTAAACACATTAAAATTTAGAAATTTCATGAATTTTAACGGTGCATTCTTCAAATTCATCTTCATCGACTTCGTTTTGATCAAGTTGAGGGACTGAAGTTTCACCACATTCTTCCAAGTCATTGTCGAAGTTTATAAAATTGGAAAAATTGTCTTCTGTCATTCCTTCTGGTGGTAAATCATTTGCGTTTGTTACTGATTCATCATTTAATTCACCATTTTACGAGACAATTTTTTATTGCTTCAGAGGAAATATTATTCCATGATTTGTTTATCATATGAACAGCTGTAAGAATTGAAATGTTTCTAATAATTTTACTAGTTGAACCATTGATAAAAAATCCACTAGTATCATCTATGCAAGCTATGATCTTTTTAACGACTTCTTTTCTATAATTCCTCTTAAAAAGTGATATAATTCTCTGGTCCATTGGCTATAAAATAGCTATTGTATTCGAAGGAAAAAAAATGAAGTACTACATTTTCTAGTCTTACATCGATTTTATAGGCTTGACAATTATCGATAAAAAGGATAGCGTTTCTTTTCATCTTATTCATCTCATTGTCAAATGACACTAACCAGTTTTGAAAGAAATTAGCAGTCATCCAAGCCTTTGAATTCGCTTCGTATTCAACTGGAAGAGATTTTCTCTAAATCATCGTGAATTTTTGGATTTCCTGATTTCAAAAAGAGGCATTTTATGACTGCCGTCAGCATTACTACAGCATAAAACTATCAGTCTGTCTCTCGAGATTTTTCTTCCAACAACTTTTTCACCTTTTAAGCACAAAGTCCCATCAGGCATTGCTCAATAATAAAGCGCTGTTTCGTCCCAGTTATAGATACATGAAGAACTGTAGTCTTGTAATAAAGCAGGCAATACTACATTTTTCCAAAAACTGGCAGAGGCTTCACCAGCATCAGTTGCTTCACCGTGAATTTTTTTGAAAGAAATTTGTTTCTTTCTTTCCATCTGCCCAACCATCCATTTGTAGCTTTAAATTCAGTTATATTTAATTGTTGTGATAAATCTTCAGCTTTCCGATTCAATAATAATCCACTAACAGAAACATTACAAGCTCGTTTTTCAGCAAACCACTGAAGAAGAGCATATTCAACTATAGATTATTTTCCAGTACGTTTTCGTTTTTGATTAAGATTTTTGATGCATTTGCAGTCGATCAAGACGTTTTCTTTATTTTTAAACAATTTTGAAATTTGAACTTGGGACATCTCAAACTTTTTTCAGAGTTCTAACTGCGTACACTTATTTACTTTTGCAAACTCAATAAATTTCACTTTTCTTTTAAAGTAAATTCTTTTCGTCTGGAATGCATTGTAGTAAAGCACAAGAGAGATGACTGATTTCACTAAAGCGAAGAGACACTGATTTCACAAAAACTGTCGAATTAATCGCCGTAGAAAATGTACAGTTAAATGTTCAAGGCTAGATACCCCCCCCCCCCAGGTTAAATGTTTCGTTTCTCCGAAGAGATTCGTTACAGCTGGTAAGCCCCGTCCCCTTCAAGATAAGGACCTGTTTATGTTTAACATTTCCTTAACACCCCCTCACCACCACCACCACTCTCTATCTCTCATCTGTGGGTGAAGCTTATTCTTCATTCTCTGAATAGGGAAACGTAGGCTGAACGACCGACGGAAGGGGGAGGGGAAGTCCCCCCCCCAAAAAAAAACAATGAATGGCCCTTCAAATCCAAGAAATCGCCCTTTCCTGCAGTTGCACACTTTCAGCAAAGTGACAAAATTGATTTGAAAGACATTCAATTACTGCACATTCATTATTGAACTTTACAGAAAAAAATTCTGAAAGGATATGAGGGAAATTGAAAAAGATCGATATCGTCATGGCTAAAAATTATTCCTTTAAGCGGGATAGCTTAAAAGCATGATATTCCATTAACCGGGAAATTTAACACAGAAACAAATTACAACGGTTTGGTACATTGAAAATTTATTCCATTAAGCGGGATATTCTTTTAACTGATATTCCATTAAGCGGGATCGACTGTATATATATATATATATCGACTGTATATGTATATATATATATATATATATATAGATATATATATATATAATATGTACTCGTATGTATGTGTGTGTGTGTTGGATTAGAATATTATTAAACTGAGAAACATCGTTAAATTGTAGTCATAGGTCCGACGTGGTCACTTTTCAACAATGATACACATTTTTATATAAAAACTCACGTTTATTAAGGCATTGCTAAGAGCGAGGCGACGGACATCTTTATTGACCCTGAAGAGTGTCAGTAAAAAAACGCTATTATATGTCACTTCATACCATAAATTCTTGAATTGGAACTTTCCTGCGGTCAGAATTGTCATTATTTCAGCAAATTTGGAAGTTACGCCATTGTCTAAAATGGTATATTCTGTAGCCTAAAACTAAAAGGTGGCTATTCTCTAACGGAGGGCTCTTAGATCAGCACTCGCCTACGCACAGATATTAAAATTAAGGGAAAGGTTAAAAGGGGTATATCTCTGTGTGTGTGTGCAACTTTTCATCAAAATTTAGATAAAAAATCAGTAAAGTTACAGGTTCGTAGTTCATGATCCGAGAGAAATTGGACTGTGAATTTCCTCGTTGAGAATAAAAATCGAGAAACTTTGTTACCTGTACCAATTACTTTAACCATCTAGGACGCGCGCTCAGCAATTTTACATGAGCGCGCGCGCGTCGTACTTTTTACGACACATGTTATTTTACCGTTTTTGTCACGAAAGACGACATAAATGAATGAATATTCATAATAAATTTGTTAAGAAACAAAACATTGACCTTATTGTTGAAAAATACAAATGATGACACATTCAAATGATACTAAATTATTTTTAAATGCTTATATATTTATTTGTACATTCCAAAATTTCATCAAGCATATTTATATCACTTATTTTCGAAAATGATCCTATTTCAACCTCTATATCCTTGGCATGGTGTTTTAGACCAGGTAAAACTTTCACAATATTAATCATTTTCGTCTTTGAGAAGTTTGTATACTTCTCTTTTCGCTACTTAGAAGATTTATTCTTACCAATATAGAACATGTCATCATCATTTCTTTCCTCTGAATCATTATTATCATCATCATCCGAAATATATTGCTCAGATTCACTACTGATAATATTTATCTCTATATCTTCTTCACTCAAATCTCTATCGCTCTCAAATCCAAATGTTTCCTTCCTTTCGTTTTCTTCATCAGAGGATTCTTGAAGAATGCGGAAAAAATATCTGATTGTATAAATTTTTTTGCCAGGAAAACCGATATAACAATTATAGATTCGAATTTATACAATTTAAAATAATACACGTCAATTATTAATACAAAATTACAAAATACGTGAGAAAAAAATATTTTCCGGATTTTCACCCACGACCACGCGCACAATAAAAATTGTCATGTGATTTCCTGTTGGTACATCCCATGATGTGGGGAAGGGTTAAAAGGAGGAATAGAAATGACCTTCAGATGTCCCAGCTGCAATATGTGAAAAAAGTGCATTAAAAACCGAATTTGTCGTAAAATTTGCGCAGACGCACGTGCTAGAAGGTTAATATTAATAAAAATATATAAAATGTATCGTGAATGTTTCAAATAATGGATGGTTGTCCAAAGTCATCAATTGCTTGTAAGCTGCAATAAAGGAGTTTTATCAGTAAGAATCATTGGTTGAGTATTCTATAGGTGTGGCCATAAGTCTATTTACAGTGGATCTGAAAGTTGCATACTTCACTATTATAGACAGTGAAATAGGACAGGAATATATATATATATATATATATATATATATATATTCAATATATCTATATATATGTAAGGGTTCTAACTGGGCGTTAATTTTTACTTCATGATGCAGTCGTGACTGCAGGCTGGGAATGATAACACTTCAGTTAATAACTAATTATTTAATTTACTTCAAATTCTTATTAACTCCAGCTCAATTAATGGCTATTTCGCCATTTTTCTCAATATCTCAAACCGCAACGCACGTCCTTTCAAAAACGCGTTTTACCAGGCTCTGAGTTTAAATTCTGTAACCCCACAGTAGTAAAATGACTATTATATGAAACATCACGTGATCTACTTACGTAACTGACTTTTAACTCCGAGAGTGATTTGATTTCTGCTGTCATCTATTAATTTTTCTAAATTATTCGATCTCAATAAAGAAAATTTCAAGTCATGACATATATATATATATATTCATTCATATTAATTATAAGTTTTATATACATAATATTAAATACTGACACATTGTATATCGTGTAATATTTGTAGATTTTCTCACAGAATATTGACAGTGTTCTACATTTAAATTGAACATTTTTAGCTTATAAAGCAGTATTGACATACAACTAAAAACTTATTTGGTTACTATAGCAAAAGTTTTGATATTTTTTTATTTCAAATCACATTTGCTTTTCGGCTTAATACGGTTTCATCAGCAATAGTTTTCTCCTGTCAATTAACATTATGTTTCATTCCAAGTTCAATAACTCCAGGAGAATAATGGCGAAGACAATTAAGGGGAGTCTTAAAATTTTTGCTTTATTAGTAGATAGATTATTTTTTCAGGTCTTAGATGTAATTTTGTTTCTAATTCTCTGTACACACAAAAAGAACAAAGTTTTATTTCAGAAAAACAGGAATCAACCTATTTTTCGTATTATGAAATTTTCGTTCCTAGGCAGGTTATTTTTCATTTATAAAGCAAAGCAAACTTCCTTAAAAGCAAATTTCTCTTTTATAAGATGCACACAGAATATTTCAAAATAGATCTGAATGTATTTTGTTGAAACAGGGCTAAATTTTTAATTTACAGCTTATTTAACTTAACCTAAACTTGAGTAATATTTTTAGAAGTTGATTTTGTGCCAATATTTATTTGAATAATTTGCATAATTGTTTTCAAAATATAAAATAATAAAAAATATAACAAAATAAATTTATTTTTTAAATGCATTAAAATTGAGGTAATGTGAAAAACTGTCAGTTGCAGTTTTGCTTCTACAGACAGTAGATTTATTTTATATTCTAGCACATTGCTGTAAAATAAACTTAATGTTTTAACTAAATTATGTACTACAAGATCCTTTTATCTGTAATTTATAGGTTAAATCTTAACAAAACAGATATTACGGGCTTGAAATGAAAAAAAATCATACTTCAATGATGTATAAAGAACCAAATGCACTGTCATCGAAAAATGTGTCCGTTATTACAGTTATGCACACTGGGAACAACAATAGACCTATCAGATTTTGAGTAGCAGCAGATTGTGTATTAACGTTGGGAGTTTTATTTTTCCACATCATGGTGACCGTGACTGCGCTGGGAGCATGCACCGACGCTGGGACGTTGAGATTCCTCTTACGTGGATTTTCACATTGGCTAGGAAGGAAAGATCCAACTTTTTGGCCACCAGTAAGCCCGATTTGACACCTCTAGACTGTTTTCTTTGGATTACCTGAAAAACACGGGGTTACCCTAACCACTGCTGTGATAGTGACTGTGACTCCAATGATCGAATGTACCTGGATGGAGATCGACGAGGGGTGGTCATATGCCCAAAACTTGATTCGTTTCTGTATCTTTAGGTGAAAGAATAAACATCGTGACTTCTAGAGACGGTCGTTCGTACTTTATGGAAACGCTTTTGATAGTTAATTTTTATGTATAAATGCCGTTTTTTGCGGCGATTTGCTTATATCTGATAGCCATGGTTCTTAACAACAGCTCTAGCTTGAATTTTCCCATGAAAGTATATTTTTTCTTCGTACTGTCATATCAGGTTTACCCCATTCCCCTTGGACTGTTTTCCAAAGTTCCGTTCAGTGTTCTTGGATGCCGTTTTTCTAAGGCTCGTTCTAATAAACCGAAAGCGCAATAGTCCATTTGAGAAGCGTCAGGTGATTTTACATGTATTTCATTAAATGGGCTACACTTTATTCCTGTTTCTGATTCTTTCTTTGCTAAATAAGCCGCAGTTCATTTAGATGTGTGACTAGAGGCTTTGTCCATATGAAGCTCAATTTTATCAATGTCCTTTCCATATAAGGCTAGAATTTCTTCTTCAAAAATTGGTTCTAAAATATTCTGCTGATAGTAGAGTGAATTAATTTTGGCTTTACTTGAGACTTTTTTTTATTTTTAATTTGCCGTTGTAACAAAATCCTGCAACTATCATGAATCCCTTTTGGAACTTTTCTGTACACTGACGAAGCCATTTCAACGGTCATTCCCGTCAGTTGAGCAATAGAAAATTTATCCTTTTTTTAATTACAGTCACATAAATACACCATGCCCCATCGTGTGTTACCACAAATTTTCCTTTTTCAGCAGCTAGGTGTTTTTCATATAATTTTCTACAATTTGTTTTGTTTTTTTCAGTAATATGCTTTGGCAAAAGCAGATGAGCTTTAGGTTTAAACATCTTTTTTAACTTCAAATCTTTATGAATATTTTTACTTACAGTACCAGAAGACATTCCTAGTTCCGATGCAATGGATCTTTGAGTCGGCGGAGTTTCTTTTAGGATCAGAGACTTCACTTTCTTGATATTTACCTGCGTTCGAACAGTCTTAGGTTGAGGTTTCGCGCTAATGTTTTCATTTTTACTTTCAGTTAGACCGTTTTTTTTCCTTTCAAATTTAATATATTATAAATAACTTTTTTTTAAATGCCATAAAGGCGATTTTTACACCGCTTTAAAATTAGTTGATGCTAATACACCCATACCTCGCTTTACGGCTTAGATACGTTCCGAAAAAGTTGGCCGTAAAGTGAAAAGCCGTATAACGAATCAATTATTTTGATACATCCCATACAAATTTAATTGGATCAGTTCCATTTTTTATAAATAATATAGTTTTTAGTTCATAAAGTATTTTATTCTTTTTATTTCCTATGAAAATGCTTGCATAAAAATAAAAGTACAAAACAATGTAATAATAAACAGGAATTAAAAAAATAAACATATAAACAAAAAACAAAAGAAATCATATGCACATATGCATAATACAATAAAAAACACAAATTGAAATGTTTAAAAACTGTTTGAATGTGATGACGAACATTAACATGAAGAATCACTAAAATCGTTTCCATGAAGTGCGAACGGCCTTCTGTATTTATGGTTATTTTTTTTCACGTTACTATAAAGGACACCTTTTTCGATGTCACTGTGTATATATCTTTGCGACTTATATACAGTGTCGTATAAGTATACAGTGAAAAGTATTAAAATAATTCTTCTCAGATACCTCATGTACATTTAAACAAGTTTAAAGGAGTGTATTCATGCCTAAATAGATAAGTTCATACTTTCAGTTTGTTAGTGTAATGTACAGATGACGTAATATAGATCCATGAGTCGCCATAACAGCTCTATAATATACTATAGAGGCATATGCGATGCAATTTGTCATGATCCGCAATCAGAAATATATTTTTTCTTCATTTTTAATACCAAAAATTAATTACAATTTTGAATAATTCGCCCGAGTCTGAACTTGAAATGTAGAGATAAGTAAATAATCACGTGTTAGTCGAATGTCATAAAAATCATACTGGTTCTATATTCTATGTGTCATGGACTCGATGTTTAGTCTGGATAGTTTATATTTTGCTGAATATTTGAAGTATACCTCAAAACTGAAGTGCACTTGCACATAAAATTGCCCCCAGGTAAATCATGTTTCAATGGGGCAAGTCAGTATCACCTTGCGTGATTCATTTAAATTTAACTAAAAATATTCTTTATCATCTTGATAAAATTGGTTTTTTTTGTTAAACGAACCTTGTAAATGCAAATAAAATCCCTTTCAAATGTTTCCCATGGTTTCTTATGCGTGTCAACGGTAAAGCATAAACATGCGTTTTGATTCACGATAATAACTAGTTTGATATTCTCAATAAACGAACTTTCTTTCCTACTATTATGCATAAAATTATCTTCCTTTGGATTCTTAAAGATTCTGAACACTTTGATAAATATAGTTTATTTAAATCTCTCCTTTGTTTGAATGTCGCAAAGCATTATTTCATCAAAATAATTTTTGTGTAAAAAATATTAATATTTAAAATAAATACCAAGAAATTTTATTAGTAAAATTCAGAAATTATCCTTCTTTTTCAATTTTTTTGCAATATTTTTAATCGTGTCCGCTCGATTAACCTTCATTAGGGATCAACTTTTCAGTAAACTGAGCACTAAATACGCTCGCAGGAAAAAAATTAAATGCCTACATTTATATCTTTTTACCTTAATCCCCTTTCATCTTACCTTAATCCCTTTTCTAATGGATAAGGTTACAGGGAAAAAAATTCGAATCTATGAAAAAATTCTTTATAAACATAAAGTCCTTTCTATTTTATTTTTTTATTTATATAACAAAATTTTTCCTTAATTCCATTCAATAGACCTTGAAGACGACATATAAAAAAACAGTTTTAACATTTTCAGTAGAGCAACTTTACAGAAAAAACAATTTGAATAAAGCCTATAATTGTTACAGATTTTATATTTAAAGAAAACCTGTATGAAGCAAGGAGATAAATAAATATTTTACTATTCCAAATAACGGTTGCAAAACTCATAATTTCGTAATGATATACTTGAGGTGTCACAGTACATTTTAAGTTTAAAAAAATTAATCATCGGAATTTTCCCTTTCTTTTTTGTCAATATTTGAATCTCTAACCTACCTAAATACAACTCAATTGTTTCTCCTTCTTGAACACTCCACTGGTTAGTAATAACTAACAGTTTTCTTCGTACATTATTTTAAGCCTATTTTAAAGTGATACATGTATGCTAAACTGCGCTGCGCGGAATCAGAAACTACAGCTCAAACTTCCTCCGCGATATGCACGCACAGCATTTAGCTCACGCATTCCTGAATTCCGTTATGAGAGAAGTTACATGATTAAGTATACACAATATAATTCACATGCACGATCAAAACGTGGTTGAAACGAACGACATCAACAGAAACTCCTTTGGAAATAGACGGAACGTTTCAATTAGAAATATTCCCCAGAGAAAGCCTTCGATCCTTGAACATGTCCGCATGAAAATCTGCATCAGCATGGACAGAATGTGAATGTGTGTGAAATACGGAGATTCCTTCTCGATACATTCGCTTGTCAAGTCACGATTTCAAACTGTTTGGCAAACAGTAAAATATTTTTTCTTCTTTAAGTTGAGAGATAGTAGACTGCATGTAAGATCTGAATGCGCAAAATCAAACTAACGGATTTATCCTTGTTAGTGAGAAAATTACATCTTGCGAAGGGAATACGAAGAATACGAAGAACTAGAGAATACGAAGAGATGAATTCTGTTAAAGAGAAAATTCAATGAAAACACAGAAAAGGAATAGAAAACACATTTTACTCTCACTTATGAATTATCTAAAGTATGTGCACTCAAAGACAAAAGTAGTTTGAATTTAAATCTTTCTTATTTACATTTATCCATAAAAGGATAAAAAAAAACTTTACTGGTTAGTAGATATAAATTTGATTCTGTATATTTTATAGAAATAAACTGTAATAGGATTTGTATATTTTGCATTATTCTAGACAGTTTAATTTTATTTTAAAATGAAAACGTATATAACATACATAACATATATCATTTATTTCACATGACATTAAAAAAATAAAAGGCATATTTTGAAACACAGATTTCTTTTAAAAGAAAACCTTTGCTTATGAATTTAGAAATGTAAAGAGACAGTAATTTAATAAACATATACGATGACAAGTAAGTATATTTTCATTTACAATATTTGGCCTACAATTCACACTTTACATGGCACTAAAGGCTACTAAGATGTGAGTTTTTTACAGTATCATTTCCATAATAAGAATTCTAAAGCTGACACTTTATTTTGGATACTATCAAGTTCCCTTGCGAAAATATGCTGAAATTTGAAATTTTATGTGAAGATGCATTATTTAATAGAATGAAAATGCTCCCATTGGTAATGAAATTTTTCAAAGTATGGATAGGTATATATATATAAAAGGAAAACGTAGATTTGCGGAGGATTTGAAAGATTTTCAACACGATTGAAAAACTTAATTTCAACATATATTGTTCAGTAGAGATAATCTTACTCATTTTTAGACATCTATAATAAACTCTCTCTCCCATGACACTTTTCCAGATGTAATATTGCACGAGAGTGAAAAGAGTATCAAATCATCTTTTAAATCAAGATCTTGGCAGATGGAACAATTGATTTCAAAATAGTAATCAAAACTCGTTATACACCTGTAGAAAAAATTATATATGTATATACTAGTAAAAATATAAGTACTCTCTAGAAATTTGAATCCGACACCTTCGGTTCCTAAGAACTATACCACCGGGCCATTTCATCATATCTCAGATTTTCATTCACCAATGCAAATTATAATCATTTAAATGATTGATGCGATGATTGTGTACTAAATGCTGTACAGAGATCTAGAGACAACGTTTTCAATTGCATGAGTTAAAGATCCTCAAGTAGATAATTTCGTTTAAACGGAATTCTTTCATCAAAACTTGTAGAAATATATGAAAGTGTACGGCATCTAAATGACAGGGATCCGTGTTAATTAATCGGACGAAATATGATGTATATCTTTTTCGACGTAAATATCAACAATAACATATGATTTTAATCAGCAATCGAAGAAACCCATAACGCGATAAAGTAATTGGTAGTATAATTATATGTGTATTTGATAGAGGGTATTATTACAGTATAATCGCTTCCTATCACATGTAACCCTCTAAAAGATACGTCATATTTAATTTTTACCTTAAACCCTTCGTTCATGTATATCATGAATCAGACAGAGGATGTTGGAAATTCATTCTTGGTATCCTAAAAAGTCGACATTTTTTTTCTCTCAAGGGAACTGCATACTAAATGCAGTTGAATTGAGAAATGAAATCTCGAGAATAATGAATACAAAGGACAGTAATTGGTAGGTGTTACAAGACCATATAAGTAGTATAAAAATGACAGTTCCGCCCCAGGAGCAGGAGCAAGAAGGGGGAGGGGCTTAAAGTGGGCGGAGCTAACTGAGTGACGTGGACCAATCAGAGTGCAGTTGGCCACCTGGCGGTCGATTTGGACCAATCAGGAGAGGTCAGCGCTGCTATCGCCCCCTAGCGGGAAAGAGTGGAACCTTGTAGTTCAGCAGAATCTTGAAGAGAGTATGTGCTCCGCGGAGCGCCACCTATAGGTCAAATAGGGAACTAAATTTTTTACAAGGAGCAGCTTTAAGCTGATGCTGCCATCTGCTGGTTAAATAGGGAACTACATTTTTGGGACTTAGAAATTTTTTTAAAAGTATTTTCCATGGGAATTGAACCCGTTAAGGAAATATTACCTGACTACTTTTAGCGACGTAATACCGTTACGCTATGGATCGTCGGAAGTTCAGTGAATTATATTCTATAACAAAGAGAATATTTTATGAATTTACTAGAATTAATTATCAAAAATAAATATAACGTCATCTATTGATTAAAAATGAAACTTAGAAAATTTAATACATGGTTTTGAGTATATTTTTCAAAACTTTAAATATTTTTAGTCGAAGGGCTTATTTTCAGGACTTTAAAATTGTTTTGCTATGTTTTTTAACGTGATATATAATTTTACATAGATACATTCACAAAATAATACAAAATAATAAGAAATTTTTACATAGATAGGCTAAAACGAATATTTTTTTTTCTTTTACTTGATATTTTTACACATGAAATTATTTTACAACAAGCATTAAGTTTAAAATATCTATAATTTTTCTTAAGAATATTACTTTACAGTATAATATAATTTAGATAGAGCTTTGAAACCATTGTATCATTTAGTATAGAAAAAATTATTATTTGATCTTACCTTGAAAAACATTCCATGAAAGCTAACAAGGGATATTTTTAGACATGAAATTATTTAAACAAAGCGGGAATTCCCCAGTAGAGTTATTTTTTCCTTTTAATATTAGAAATAAAAACTGAAATATGATTCAATCTAGATAATTATTTAAATTAAATACACATAACATACCAATCCATACTATTAAATCTGCAAGAGAAGATATTAAATTTACGCTAAAAAAATTTTTTAATTGTCGACATATGCATACTGCAATAGTCTACATTATTATCAAAAAGTTCATTGAATTATATTCTATAACAGAGCGAATATTTTTATGAATTTACTAAAATTAATTATCAAAAATAAATATAACGTCATCTATTGATTAAAAATGAAACTTAGAAAATTTAATACATGGTTTTGAGTATATTTTTCAAAACTTTAAATATTTTTAGTCGAAGGGCTTATTTTCAGGACTTTAAAATTGTTTTGCTATGTTTTTTAACGTGATATATAATTTTACATAGATACATTCACAAAATAATACAAAATAATAAGAAATTTTTACATAGATAGGCTAAAACGAATATTTTTTTTTCTTTTACTTGATATTTTTACACATGAAATTATTTTACAACAAGCGTTAAGTTTAAAATATCTATAATTTTTCTTAAGAATATTACTTTGCAGTATAATATAATTTAGATAGAGCTTTGAATCCATTGTAACATTTAGTATAGAAAAATTATTATTTAATCTTACCTTGAAAGGCATTCCATGAAAGCTAACAAGGGATATTTTTAGACATAAAATTATTTAAACAAAGCGGGAATTCCCCAGTAGAGTTATTTTTTCCTTTTAATATTAGAAATAAAAACTGAAATATGATTCAATCTAGATAATTATTTAAATTAAATACACATACCATACCAATCCATACTATTAAATCTGCAAGAGAAGGTAACAAATTTATCTCACAATGTTAATAGAGAAGATTCTTACATTATCTGAAATAATACAGACTTTATCATGTTTAGAAGATATTTACAAGAGTTCATTTTAGAATTAAATGAATCATGGTTTGAATCCTACAACAGTAGGGGGTATATGCAAACATGAAGACTTTAAATTATACAATTACCATCTAGAACCTGAAACTTAAAAAATATATGCACCAATTTAAGTATCTTTATATAGTTTATGTACAGTTTTGAATATATTTCAAACCTTAAACGTTTTTTCAACTTTGAAACTATATTATAAGTTAAGACGCTTACTAAAATTAAAAACATTTTATAGAGGTAAAGACTTGAAAGATAAAATTTACAAGTTTTAATCCTAAATATTATATTTTATCCAGAAATGTAGACTATTAATATATGATTTTAAACCTAACATACTTTCAACGATTATCTAAATTGCGATATAATGTTAAATTCCACTGATATTAGTCTATTAGTAGTAAGCATTTCATTAAAGGTTAATAGAAGTATTTAATAAAGTTTTAATATTAAATGAACATCAAACATATATTAACTTAGATGTTTTAACCCCAAACAGTAATTATTAAAAATAATTATAAAATATATGATTCAAAACTTTAAAACATATTATTATATATACAATAGAAGATGTTAAATTTGTATTGAACTTAAATTATAAGATTGTTTCTACCATCGTCGCTTGATATATAACATTACAGTTTTAAATATTCTGCAAACGCTATGAAACATTTTGTATAGAAAATAATTACCATTTGATCTTACCTTTAAAATCTATAGTTTATGCACTTAATTCATATAATTTTTTACAAAAACAAGCTTTAACTGCATAAAAAGATATTATATTTATCCCGCACATACATATAAACATTATTCCACAGAGAAGATATATTCATCCCTCACATACATATAAACCAAAAAACATATTAAAACTTACTAGTTCCCTTATAAAGGTTTCACAACTTTAAAATTTTTTTTACTGCGTTTTAAATCTAATCTATAATTTTACATATATATAACCACTAATAAATTGTTTTACAAAGAAAAAAGCATACATCACTCCTAAAATTTTAGTTTTCTTAACAAACAAAAAAAAAAGCAAAACTTTGATCAAAACAAATGTTTATTATGTTAAAAAATCAATCACCTATTGATATTACTTTAAAATATTACACAAATAATAACTTTGAATAAGTTTTACATCAGAAATTATTTTCCGACAACTGTTAAACTTAAAAATCTAATCTTAAATTTATTCATCTTTGCACACTTTACAAAGAAAAGCATACATTTTAACCAAAATTTTAGTTTTCTTAACAAAAATATCTGCAGAACTTTGAAGTAAAACTATGTTTAATACATTGAAAATCAATGATCTATTACCAACACTTTGAAATATCATGCAAATGCTAACTTAGAATAACTTCTAAATGAGTAAATTTTAAGGTTTGCCTAAACCAACCCCTACATAAGATAAGTGCGATTCAACGTTAGATAAGATAAGTACGTTTCGTCAATAGATAAGATTACTGGTACCTACTATTAGTCACACATTTTATCATTTATGTTTTAAACATAAATGATGATAACTTATTATGTTTTTTAACTTTATTTTTGAACGTAAATGGATATTAACGTAAACTTATTATTTATTTTAAACGTATTATGATTGATTATTTTTAATGATACTTTTTCAATGTAATAAACCCGGGATTAGTTGAATATTTTTTCAGGTTTTCTTAGTTTTTTGGTATAAAAGTTTTTCTAATCATTAGAATGATCCTAAAGTAATTACATTTAAACTATTCCGTTTTCGAAATAGTATTTAAAAAATGAAAATATAATCATGTCATATCTTTTTGAACTATGATAATTTTTAATAATTAAAATAATTGGATATTCTTAATTAATTTACTTAAACTTTTTTTAAGTTTAACGATCTTGGAATCCCTGCTTAGGAAATTTAACGAAATATTGATTGCATTTGAACTTACTAATGAATGTGCACTATCTCAACCTGTGTGAAACTCTGAATTATGTTCCATTTAAGGAGCTATCACTTCTTCTAACTTGAAGTGTTCTCACATAAGTTGTATGCATGTTTTGAAACACATAACTTATTTTTATGTTATTTTAATGAGAGAGAATTTATATGAAATTAATTCAAAATTATTCAAGTTTTGTGCTATTATTAAAACAAATTATAAATATTTGAAAACGATTCAAAAGAAATTATAATCTTTATAGAATGATAAAATTGTAAGTATTAGGAAGTGTCTTAAACTTATAGTATAAATTTTGTTTAACAGTCGTCGGAAAATAATTTCTAATGTAAAACTTGTTCAAAGTTATTCAATA
This sequence comes from Dolomedes plantarius, assembly GCA_907164885.2. NCBI lineage: Eukaryota > Metazoa > Arthropoda > Arachnida > Araneae > Dolomedidae > Dolomedes > Dolomedes plantarius. The sequence goes on from OU015492.1 coordinate 59,650,846, forward strand.
GGTGCTTGATTTTTTAACGTAATAAACGTTTCGATCAAAGTTTTTAAAGGTTTTTGTTAAGAAAACTAAAATTTTACGTGCGATGTATGCTTTTTCTATATAAAACAATTTATTAGTGGTTATATCTATGTAAAATTATAGATTAGATTTAAAACAAAGTAAAAAATTTTTAAAGTCTTGAAACCTTTATAAGGGAACTATTAAGTTTTAATATGCTTTAAATAAAAAAATTATATGTATTAAGTGCATAAACTATAGATTTTAAAGGTAAGATCAGATGGTAATTAATTTCTATACAAAATGTTTCATAGCGTTTGTAGAATATTTAAAACTGCAATGTTATATATCAAAGTAGAAGTAACTTTTTTTTATCTCTCCTGAAAAATTATATTGCACGAAAAATAATCATTCAACATTTACTAACAAATCGTAAGTGATTCAGTTATTTCCCTTTTCAAAGATGGTAATTCTTAAAAGCGCTTATTATAAAGGAGGGGTTGATTTACGTTGCAATTGGATAAGACATACCTAGGACTTTGAATCTTTTCACGGATGTATTTAGCAATATCCCTACCGAAAATGCAGTAGTGATGATTGTCGCTACATGGTGGGAACTAATGAATAAAATTTCAATATATAAAATTGTTTATAAAAGAAATCATTCATCTGTAACAACCAGCTAATAGGTGTAAACGTCGGCGAACAATGTTGCTTACAACAAATGTTTGCTAATGAAAACGGAGTTGGTTACAAATTAAAAACCTGGTCTATTAAATTAAATAGAGAGCAGATATTGAAAATGGAAGAATATCCTGACGATATTATAAGTTATGTTGAAAACAGTTCGTTGTGTGAAAGCATTCCTAATATGCTACAATATAAAGTTTATAAAAACGGATCATGTTGTAAAAAATCATTGCGACTTATTTGCTGCAAAAGAAAATTATTTCAAAGTCTTAAAAACAAGTTTAATACGTGCATGCAGTGAATTATTTGAATGTCATGGATGCGAAATTGACCATCTATCACAGCGCCAGCATAGTTGCTTATCCACAAGCGAGAATGAAAAATATCGTGCAGTGGGCAAAGCTGCTATTTTCAACATCTATGTTAAAAATATGCTGAATTGTACAAAATTATTGCACATGTGTCTATAACAGCAGTGAATTTTTCGCTAAGTTCAACTTAAAAATGATTCATAAATATTTTTATGAGGATATATTAGAAGACTAAAGTCCATTCATCAACTGTGAGTACTCTTTTTCTGTGTTCAATATAGAATTTAAAGATTAATTATTATATTTATATCTTTTAATTGAATAATAATTTTTTAGAAAAATAATTTAAAAAATATTTTTAGAAAAATGTGTGACTAATAGTAGGTGCCAGTAATCTTATCTATTGACGAAACGTACTTATCTTATCTAACGTTGAATCGCACTTATCTTATGTAGGGGTTGGTTTAGGCAAACCTTAAAATTTACTCATTTAGAAGTTATTCTAAGTTAGCATTTGCATGATATTTCAAAGTGTTGGTAATAGATCATTGATTTTCAATGTATTAAACATAGTTTTACTTCAAAGTTCTGCAGATATTTTTGTTAAGAAAACTAAAATTTTGGTTAAAATGTATGCTTTTCTTTGTAAAGTGTGCAAAGATGAATAAATTTAAGATTAGATTTTTAAGTTTAACAGTTGTCGGAAAATAATTTCTGATGTAAAACTTATTCAAAGTTATTATTTGTGTAATATTTTAAAGTAATATCAATAGGTGATTGATTTTTTAACATAATAAACATTTGTTTTGATCAAAGTTTTGCTTTTTTTTTTGTTTGTTAAGAAAACTAAAATTTTAGGAGTGATGTATGCTTTTTTCTTTGTAAAACAATTTATTAGTGGTTATATATATGTAAAATTATAGATTAGATTTAAAACGCAGTAAAAAAAATTTTAAAGTTGTGAAACCTTTATAAGGGAACTAGTAAGTTTTAATATGTTTTTTGGTTTATATGTATGTGAGGGATGAATATATCTTCTCTGTGGAATAATGTTTATATGTATGTGCGGGATAAATATAATATCTTTTTATGCAGTTAAAGCTTGTTTTTGTAAAAAATTATATGAATTAAGTGCATAAACTATAGATTTTAAAGGTAAGATCAAATGGTAATTATTTTCTATACAAAATGTTTCATAGCGTTTGCAGAATATTTAAAACTGTAATGTTATATATCAAGCGACGATGGTAGAAACAATCTTATAATTTAAGTTCAATACAAATTTAACATCTTCTATTGTATATATAATAATATGTTTTAAAGTTTTGAATCATATATTTTATAATTATTTTTAATAATTACTGTTTGGGGTTAAAACATCTAAGTTAATATATGTTTGATGTTCATTTAATATTAAAACTTTATTAAATACTTCTATTAACCTTTAATGAAATGCTTACTACTAATAGACTAATATCAGTGGAATTTAACATTATATCGCAATTTAGATAATCGTTGAAAGTATGTTAGGTTTAAAATCATATATTAATAGTCTACATTTCTGGATAAAATATAATATTTAGGATTAAAACTTGTAAATTTTATCTTTCAAGTCTTTACCTCTATAAAATGTTTTTAATTTTAGTAAGCGTCTTAACTTATAATATAGTTTCAAAGTTGAAAAAACGTTTAAGGTTTGAAATATATTCAAAACTGTACATAAACTATATAAAGATACTTAAATTGGTGCATATATTTTTTAAGTTTCAGGTTCTAGATGGTAATTGTATAATTTAAAGTCTTCATGTTTGCATATACCCCCTACTGTTGTAGGATTCAAACCATGATTCATTTAATTCTAAAATGAACTCTTGTAAATATCTTCTAAACATGATAAAGTCTGTATTATTTCAGATAATGTAAGAATCTTCTCTATTAACATTGTGAGATAAATTTGTTACCTTCTCTTGCAGATTTAATAGTATGGATTGGTATGGTATGTGTATTTAATTTAAATAATTATCTAGATTGAATCATATTTCAGTTTTTATTTCTAATATTAAAAGGAAAAAATAACTCTACTGGGGAATTCCCGCTTTGTTTAAATAATTTTATGTCTAAAAATATCCCTTGTTAGCTTTCATGGAATGCCTTTCAAGGTAAGATTAAATAATAATTTTTCTATACTAAATGTTACAATGGATTCAAAGCTCTATCTAAATTATATTATACTGCAAAGTAATATTCTTAAGAAAAATTATAGATATTTTAAACTTAACGCTTGTTGTAAAATAATTTCATGTGTAAAAATATCAAGTAAAAGAAAGAAAAATATTCGTTTTAGCCTATCTATGTAAAAATTTCTTATTATTTTGTATTATTTTGTGAATGTATCTATGTAAAATTATATATCACGTTAAAAAACATAGCAAAACAATTTTAAAGTCTTGAAAATAAGCCCTTCGACTAAAAATATTTAAAGTTTTGAAAAATATACTCAAAAACCATGTATTAAATTTTCTAAGTTTCATTTTTAATCAATAGATGACGTTATATTTATTTTGATAATTAATTCTAGTAAATTCATAAAAATATTCGCTATGTTATAGAATATAATTCAATGAACTTTTTGATAATAATGTAGACTATTGCAGTATGCATATGTCGACAATTAAAAAATTTTTTTAGCGTAAATTTAATATCTTCTCTTGCAGATTTAATAGTATGGATTGGTATGTTATGTGTATTTAATTTAAATAATTATCTAGATTGAATCATATTTCAGTTTTTATTTCTAATATTAAAAGGAAAAAATAACTCTACTGGGGAATTCCCGCTTTGTTTAAATAATTTCATGTCTAAAAATATCCCTTGTTAGCTTTCATGGAATGTTTTTCAAGGTAAGATTAAATAATAATTTTTTCTATACTAAATGATACAATGGTTTCAAAGCTCTATCTAAATTATATTATACTGTAAAGTAATATTCTTAAGAAAAATTATAGATATTTTAAACTTAACGCTTGTTGTAAAATAATTTCATGTGTAAAAATATCAAGTAAAAGAAAAAAAAATATTCGTTTTAGCCTATCTATGTAAAAATTTCTTATTATTTTGTATTATTTTGTGAATGTATCTATGTAAAATTATATATCACGTTAAAAAACATAGCAAAACAATTTTAAAGTCCTGAAAATAAGCCCTTCGACTAAAAATATTTAAAGTTTTGAAAAATATACTCAAAACCAAGTATTAAATTTTCTAAGTTTCATTTTTAATCAATAGATGACGTTATATTTATTTTGATAATTAATTCTAGTAAATTCATAAAAATATTCGCTCTGTTATAGAATATAATTCAATGAACTTTTTGATAATAATGTAGACTATTGCAGTATGCATATGTCGACAATTAAAAAATTTTTTTAGCGTAAATTTAATATCTTCTCTTGCAGATTTAATAGTATGGATTGGTATGTTAAGTGTATTTAATTTAAATAATTATCTAGATTGAATCATATTTCAGTTTTTATTTCTAATATTAAAAGGAAAAAATAACTCTACTGGGGAATTCCCGCTTTGTTTAAATAATTTCATGTCTAAAAATATCCCTTGTTAGCTTTCATGGAATGTTTTTCAAGGTAAGATCAAATAATAATTTTTTCTATACTAAATGATACAATGGTTTCAAAGCTCTATCTAAATTATATTATACTGTAAAGTAATATTCTTAAGAAAAATTATAGATATTTTAAACTTAACGCTTGTTGTAAAATAATTTCATGTGTAAAAATATCAAGTAAAAGAAAAAAAAATATTCGTTTTAGCCTATCTATGTAAAAATTTCTTATTATTTTGTATTATTTTGTGAATGTATCTATGTAAAATTATATATCACGTTAAAAAACATAGCAAAACAATTTTAAAGTCCTGAAAATAAGCCCTTCGACTAAAAATATTTAAAGTTTTGAAAAATATACTCAAAACCATGTATTAAATTTTCTAAGTTTCATTTTTAATCAATAGATGACGTTATATTTATTTTTGATAATTAATTCTAGTAAATTCATAAAAATATTCTCTTTGTTATAGAATATAATTCACTGAACTTCCGACGATCCATAGCGTAACGGTATTACGTCGCTAAAAGTAGTCAGGTAATATTTCCTTAACGGGTTCAATTCCCATGGAAAATACTTTTAAAAAAATTTCTAAGTCCCAAAAATGTAGTTCCCTATTTAACCAGCAGATGGCAGCATCAGCTTAAAGCTGCTCCTTGTAAAAAATGTAGTTCCCTATTTGACCTATAGGTGGCGCTCCGCGGAGCACATACTCTCTTCAAGATTCTGCTGAACTACAAGGTTCCACTCTTTCCCGCTAGGGGGCGATAGCAGCGCTGACCTCTCCTGATTGGTCCAAATCGACCGCCAGGTGGCCAACTGCACTCTGATTGGTCCACGTCACTCAGTTAGCTCCACCCACTTTAAGCCCCTCCCCCTTCTTGCTCCTGCTCCTGGGGCGGAACTGTCATTTTTATACTACTCATATATAACTTTAGTAAACATGCAGTCAAACTTGGAGGGAAAAAAAAAAGCCCAGGGATTTCTTCTTCTTATCCCATATCATTAGACAAATCCATGCATATCTCGTAGGGAAATCAGTTTCAACAGCTCCAAAGGTTTATCAAAGAGAGTAGAATGACTGGCTTCCAAAACACAACAAAATATGGTCAGGAGTAGCCTCGGAATTGCAGTTAGGGCATGATAGGAAGATTTTTTGACTGTTACTAAATACCATGTTCTTAATGTGGCCAATCCTTAATCTAGATCAGTGGCTCCCAACCGGTGGTCCGCGTGAGCCTCGGGAGTGGTCCGGCAATACATATAAAAAAGTTGCCAAATAAATGCGGATTTTGAAAGCAATGTTCATTGAACTAGATTGGACCGATGAGTCATCGGATGCCAATCTAGTTCAATGCCTTGAATTAAAATTGGATGCCTTGAATTAAAATTGGATGCCTTGAATTAAAATTTCTTAAAAGTTTAACAATTATTTTAATATTAGAAAATGATACATTAGAATGTGAGTACGTTAATCTTATATCCCTTTTGTCTGAGGGGTATTCTATACCCCCATACCCCCCAGAAGGTTCCACCAGTGTCGTAGCGAGCATAACTGGCGCCAGGGGCACGATTCCTATTTGGCGCCCTCTTTCTGAAAAACATATATTTATATAATATATAGAATTAGTGAAAAGGACCATTTGGCGCCCCTGTGTGCATGGCGCCAGGGGCATGGTAGACCCTCTTGCCCACCCCTCGCTACGCCACTGGGTTCCACCCACCCCCTCAAGTCGGTGGGGGATGGTGGTCGTCCGCATATGGTTCTATTTCTGGCCTAGTGGTCCGGAGACTTCGACGGGTTGGGAACCACTGATCCAGATAGTATTAAAAAGTTACCTCTTGAAATTTCTAAGTTTAAAAGATCTCTGGTGCTCTTAAATCAGAAATACCAAAAGGGATGAGGGCCAGTCCTCCACTCAATCAAAATTGTTCTCTTTAGAATGGAGAGTCATTTCTGAATTTCTACAACTAATCATCGAATGAAGAATCTTTGTCACTTTTGATCATCTCCCGTTCATGGAGTAAAATTCTTTACTTTCAAAGGATTCAGAGTGATTTATTTATGACTGTGAGAATGATACAAAAGTGACTGTAATTGGAAATTTAAAAAAAATAAAAAATTAAGTTATGATTTAAAACTTGTAGTTTCAGTTGCCACAGTATTAGAAATCTTGAAAAAAGGAATTTTTTTGTATTAAAATCATAAAAATTTTTTAAGTAAACATTTTTACAAATCCTAAGGTCAAAATATTTCTAAAAAATTCCTACGGAAAAGAAAAATTTAACATACTTTAATTTATGAATTTTAATTTTATAAGCATAATGATATTTTTATGATTCATACTGTATTACAAAAATTATTACATAATTTGTACCAAAAAAATGAAATTTTCTGTTCCATACCGTCTGAAGAACGCATAAATTCATATTTGACACTGAAGCTTTCGTTTTCTTAACGATAAATACCCATTCGCTTCCTCTGCTTTGCTGAAACTATTTTAAAGGGGAAACTTTCCTCTCCTTTATTATCTTATTTTTCAGGGAATTTGTTAATTGATATTTTAATTAGATGTACGGAAACAGTAAGTTAAGTGGGACCTTTTAAGATGTAAGGTTGAATGAGAGAGGATAAGAGTATCAAAACATCCTTTAAGCTGGACTACAGAAGAGGTTGATTTCAGTAAAGGAATTAATTACACGTCTGAAGCAAAATTACGTATTCATTGCTGATGAAAATAAAGCGTTTTGAGATATTATTTTGTGTTTGTGTCACTGAATGTATTATTTTTTATGTGTGTAAGGAAGTTACATTCAATTAACATGGTACTGATCACCTTCCACAAGATGGAATCGAGCGTCATGCCTCTAGATTTCGAAACCAGCTTTCTGACCACTAGAATCATCCACAGATGTGAGATAATCTATTTTCTGAATTCCATTTTTTCACATCTTTTCCTACCTTCATCTTCTTTTTCAAGGGCTCTTGTAAAGAAGTGGGTACCCCTTTTTAACGTGGGCGATAAATGTGCCAAATTTATTGTTATCTTGTATGTTCTGCAGTTAATCTTATAAAAGGATAACAGGTTTATATTTAAGGCTCTTGTGTACTAACCCTATTGGATTCGCTCACCTAAATGAGAACCTAGGGAGGAAATTTGTCTACTATTTACAGTGACATAAATGCTGATAATTAAATAAAATTGGTATTTTCAGTGCCTCTCTGCGTCTTGTAACAGAATTTATTTTATAAATTTCGTCCACCAAATGAATTTATGAGCGTTTAAAACCCACTATACCAGATTTTTCCCCGAATAATTTTAAATTTAAAATGATATTTGAATTTTAAAAGAAAAACGAAAATTCCCCAAGGTGAAAAATTTCTTTTTCTATTATGGAGTACAATTTTAAAAAAAAATCTCTAAATCCATGTCGGCAATTCTCGGACAAATATTCTCCATAGGTTAACATTGAGGTGAGAGAATCCAATAGAGTTAGTACACAGCAGCATTTAGAGATTTTTCTTCAGTGACATAGACGCCAAGAGTTTATTGTCAGCAGAAAATTAATTTTCAACTGTTGAAATTTTATTATTAGTGCTCGTTTTCGTTTTATTGTTCATTACAATATCTTGTTCTTTAGCTTCAATTATGAGGAAAGAATATCATTGAGGATTTATTCTGAAATATTTCTGCTATTAAATTTGCCTGAAACTGGCTATATATTCTATATAAAAAATGCAATTTTGTTGTCCCTTATGTTGCCGTTTTTAAGTGTGATTTTAGCAAATTTTGAAAACTTAGCTAAACCATGCCAAGCTGTAACCACTTCTCTATAATTACCTTTTTATCTTCTTTCGTGAACAACCACAAAATATTAGCTTTTTACACGTTAGACGCGTGGTCACGAGGTCTTTAATTATTTAATTTATATATTTGTTGATTTCTTACCTCTATGAATACTTGTAAAATGCTTCCTGAAGATCCAACAATGTACCTTTGAACAGGGGCTCGAACCACGACTCTGGATTTCTAAATCAGCGTTTAGATAAGGGGATAACATTCCAGGGATGCAAAAGGATATCTCACATAGTGAAGTCCCTTCCTCACGACCTTGTTAGTTATTGTGCATTATTCGTGCGTTAACAAAGAATGATCTTTTTTCGTCAGATATTTTTTTGTGAGCTTGAGAGTTCGCACTCTATTTATCTTTTTAAGTTGCTACTCATTCGGAAAGCATTGCTCAGAAAGAATGAACAACAATAAATTTATTCAGAAAATTAATAATTCACACAATAATTTAAAATATTTCATAGCTTTTACATAATCGCATTAGTTATAATGAATTCAGAATAAACTACCACAGCATAATCTTTAATAAATATTTACTTACTTTATGAAAACAGAGATTTAATGGAAAATACAAATTTAGTTTACTTATTTTAAAAGGAAGTCTGTTTGAAAATTAAGCATGCTTTACGCTCTCCAGAAGAATTAGCAATAAAAGATTTTTCAAAAGATCTTGTTTTTCTGCAGATTAGGATCTCTGCAAATTAGGATGATCCCGTTATTTTATTACGAAATAAACGAGTTTGCATTTTTTATAGTGTCTGAACACTTTGTTTGTATGTTTACAAAATAGTTGCTGCCTATTAGGAAAGTAATGTTGCGTGTGACTAAATTAAGTAAGATGTTTAAATAAATCGAGGCAGCAGAAATTTTATGACAGCTAATGACTGGAAAGTAGTTTTCTTCTAATGAAACTACAACAAATAAAGCAATTTAGTCTGTCAATTACATTCACTTGATGCACAACGAGGGAGAATCTTACGCACTGACCACCTATAAACCGTGACGTTACAAAGCTACCCTGAGGCTTCCTTTCTCGTTGGCAGTGGATGGTATCGGGACAGCTTTAAACAGAATATAAATGAGGGCAAAAGAAGGAAAGGTTAGTCTGGGATTAGTAACGGGTTCGACTTTGCCAAGTTAACTGGTTACGAGACAAGAGTGTCTCGCAAACATCTAACTCTGTTAACTGGTTACGAGAGTTGTTAGGTTACGTATTCGGCTGTTATTTTAAAATTACACTTGTGAAATTACTATGCATTATAGTGTTTTCGGTTTTTGAGTAAACCTCATAATAATTTTTTTTAGTTACACTTCGAAAGTTTTATCGATTTGTTAAGGAAGATCTAAGTAAAGAGAGGAAATTTCGAGAGTCTACTTTTATCATATCAGTTAAATAATTTTTATAACTTGTATCATTATATACTTGTTTGTTATGGAAGATCTAAGTAAAGAGAGGAAATTTCGAGAGTCTATTTTTATCATATCAGTTAAATGATTTTTATAACATGTATCATTATATACTTGTTTGTTATGGAAGATCTAAGTAAAGAGAGGAAATTTCGAAAGTATATTTTTAACATATAAGATAAATAATTTTTATAACTTGTATCATTTTTCAATCCAAAAAATTTGGTTAAAATATTTCTAAATATAATAAAATTAGAGGCGACATAAAATTTACAGTAAATTTTATAGTTCACTATTTGTCTGATATCCTGAGAAACGAGGAGTAATTATAGATTATTTTGACATATCACAAAATTAATCTCAATACGAAGATTTGAACGGATTATTACTTAACAACTACATTTAAATCAAATACATTTATTACGTCCACTTATTTTTAGCGTATAATATCACAGTTTCAAATAGAAAGTTAAGTTTTTCGCTCCTATTTCTGATTGATGCATATAAGCTATAGCATTTATACATGTAATCTTGAATTCAACAAAATTACATTTTGATTAAGAAATAGCATTTTATACAGACAAAAATGGTAGATAGATTTAAACAATGTAGAGAGAAAATATGTTAAAGTATATCGTTTTGCTCAAAGTATTTATTAATTTCTTTCATATTCTGTAAGGTACTTGTATGTTTCTTACTCAAAAAATGAAATAGATAATTTAAGGGGGAACAGGGCCTTGTAGCTGGACGAAATGAATATAAATATGGCCTAATTCTAACCACAAAAACTCAAATAATATTAGAAAAAGAAATTTTCTTTCTTTATACATAGAAAGCACATATCTTGAAATATGTCATATATAAAAATGTAAATTATAAATCTATAAATAATTTTCAAATTAGCAGTTTAAAATTTTGTATGATTAACTGGTGATTAAAAATCATAAAGTGTTGTATGCATCATAAAATTCAGATATATACTTACAGAAAGTAATTTATCGTCAGAATACACTTGTAATATATTTACCTGTAGTGTAAAAACCAATTAAATAGTACTAAATATTATTTAAATTAAAAATTGAGCATGAAATTAGAAAACTTAAAAAGTTATCACAGTTATTTGCATAATTTTCCCACATAAAAAAAAGTATTCCAGAATTGCACATTTTTCTGGTTTTAAAATGTAGAGTACTTTGAAATGTGTATACATATATGAGTGTAGTATTATCAGTTTCTTATTGACAGTTTAAAAGTAATGCTGCACACAAACTCAAATTAGCAGTTTATCATATAAAATTCTAAACTTCTAATCTGAAAATTATTTATAGATTTATAATTTCCATTTTTATGTATCACATATTTAAAAATATGTACTTTATATGTATAAAGAAAGAAAATTTCTTTTTCTAATATTATTTGAGTTTTTGTGGTTAGAATTAGACCATATTTATAGTTATTTTGACGAGCTTCAAGGTCCTGTGCAAAAATTAACCCGTTCATAAATTTAACAAAAGAGATACTCCCTAGAATAGATCTCTAGATTACTAAGGCAAAAAAGGTCATTAACGATCTGAGATACGTAACAAACAGTTTTCAGTTATTTTCGGATGAATAGGAAACAGTCGGGACACTAAGATGCAGTCCTTTAACCTTCTAGCACGCGCGCTCAGCAATTTTACATGAGCGCGCGTGCGTCGTATTTTTTACGACAGATATTATTTTACCGTTTTTGGCACGAAAAACGACACAAATGAATGAATATTGATAATAAATTTGTTAAGAAATAAAACATTGACCTTATTGTTACAAAGTACAAATGATGTCACATTCAGATGATAGTAAATTATTTTTAAATGCTTACATATTTAATTGTACACTCCAAAATTTCATCAAGCATATTGATATAAATTATTTTCAAAAATGATCCTATTTCATCCTCTATATCCTTGGCATGGTGTTTTAGGCCAGGTAACACTTTCACAATATTAATAATTTTCGTCTTTGAGAAGTTTGTATACTTCTCTTTTCGCCACTTAGAAGATTTATTCTTACCAACATAGAAAATGTCATCATCATTTCTTTCCTCTGAATCATTATTATCATCATCGTCCGAAATATATTGCTCAGATTCACTACTGATAATATTTATTTCTATATCTTCTTCACTCAAATCTCTATCGCTCTCAAATCCAAATGTTTCCTTCCTTTCGTTTTCTTCATCAGAGGATTCTTGAAGAATGCGGAAAAAATCAGCTGATTGTATAAATTTTTTTGCCATGAAAACCGATATAAAAATTATAGATTCGAATTTGTACAAATTAAAATAATACACGTCAATTATTAACACAAAATTACAAAATGCGTGAGAAAAAAATATTTTCCGAATTTTCATCCACGACCACGCGCGTGTCGTAAATGGCCCCAAAACAAGCCACCACAAGCCACCACATAACATAACATAACCATAACCAAGCCATAAACAAGCCACCACATGGCCCCAAAGCCCGGTTAACAATAAAAATTGTCATGTGATTTCCTGTTGGCATATTCCGTGATGTAGGGAAGGGTTGAAAAGAGGAATAGAAATGACTTCGAGTGTCCCAGCTGCGATATGCGAAAAAAGTGCATTAAAAACAGAAATTGTCGTAAAATTTGCGCAGACGCGCGTTCTGGAAGGTTAAATGCATTAAAATTGTCACTTGTTTTACCTTTGTAATACACGTAACGATTCTAAAATAAAGCATAGTTGATTCCATTTTCTATAAATTTATTTTTTAAACCAACCGAATGTTGTCTTGGAATTTCAGAAACTATCGGCTAAGAAGTTTTTAATACATCATGCCTACTGGATTTAGTATCCGGAATCTGAAAACGCCCTACTAAATGAGGCATGAAAACTTTGGACCGAAACTCATGTCCAATACCGTGTCGGGGTATCTTAAAATATCTCCTTCAATGCGAGGGATCTCAGAAGCAGTACGAATTTTTACCTAGAATATTCAGTGAAATGAACATTTTTTTAAATTAATCGCAGCGTTGGATTGAAAAATTATCCCAGTATGTCTTACATACCGTGTTTTCATCAGTATGGTAATTCATTTTGATTCAAATAAGATAATAAGCAATAAAAATGGCGGATTCTACGAACGGCAGTATATCTAGACATCAAGCCAATTATATTCATGTTTGTAAAGGTATGTTTCACTTCAGTCTTTATTTTTTTTTCAATTCAACAGTCGATATACAAATTTTTTTATAATTTTTTGCACTGGTTTTTAAAAATAAAATTTTTTAAGTAATACAAAATTTAAGGAAAAATAAAAATCGAAATTTTGCCTAGATAATAGTTTGCTATGTTCCTAATATCATCTAATAAGCAAACTTTCTAAAAAAAATTAATTCCTTACACATGATAATAACGCTAACAAAAGTACACATTTAGTAAATACTACAAATTCTTAAAATAATTAACAGTTTTTAGTAAAATAAAACCAAAGGTATATCCAGATACAACCCAAGCAAGACTTTTTATAGCTGCATAAACTATATATTTGAAATTCTGCGAAGATAAATGGATGTTAGGCCATAGCATACGCGAAAACCATAGAACTATGACTCTTGTATGACCGACAACAGCAAATACTACGTTTTATTGCATTTGTATTTTATTAAGAAATTTTAAAAAAGAATTTTTTGCCTCAGATATTTCCATATTTTATTTCTTCCACCATTTAAAATGATGATGTTTTAGAACAATTTTGAAGTTAATTATACTATAGTTGTATAAAAGAAAAATGTGGTTTTTACCTTCCAACAAATTGAAATTGAAAAGTTTGTCTCAAGAAAGTTAATCATTCTGCTCTGAGAACTGAGAGTATATGGCCTTACAAGGATTCAGTGAAAGCCTTTGATAACAAAAAACATAGATCCCGCCTAGATGGGTAGTCCTAAGCAATAGGAATTCCTTTCCCTCTAGGTAATCATCGGCATTGCTGGGGAACACATTTGACGGATGGAATCTAGATCTACGGTTACCTGTACGCTGGAGATGTTATAAGCCTTTGGTAGTCTATTTCAAAGTCGGGACGTTTACCATTGATGGTAGAACAATTGTGTATGTGACCAAGTTTTCATGGAAAATCTGCGTGAGTGGATGGGACATTGCAAGCCATTTTCTTACAATTTACAAGAGTTGGCAGGGGTTCCAGATTACAGACGGACCCATTTAAGATAGAAATGCCCAGAAATAATTGAGGCCTAGATTAAAAATTATATCCCTTTTAATAAATGTAAAATTTGCAATACATTTAAATATCAGATTTCAAAAGAACTGTGTAAAAAAAACAGACTTGTTAAATGATATATTTTTGAATGATATATTTTTCACATCTTTTCGACGACTGCCCTTTAATGTCTTCGCCAGTAAACACAAAAGCTATGAAGGGAAACATATTTTTTCTTTGCAGATTTAGCATACAGTCTCTTGAGATACGGATGGGAACTGATTTATATTCAGTAATCCCACGCACACTTAAAATATAAACCGATGCTCAAAGTTTAAACACAATGCTTTACATGTATGGGTGAAATAACAGACTCAAAAGTGTTCCCAGACTATGTGTGTTCAAACATGTCGTTTCTAAGCCTACTTTAATGTCAAAATCATTTTATCCTCTATCGAATGAATGGAAAGGGCACGGATACTAAACCTTTGATCACGTACGACAGGGAAACCCACGCTTTCAGAGAAAGCTCGATACGTCCGGCCGATTAAATAGAGAACACAATCGGATGCGTGTACGGCAGAATATCTCGCAGTTCGAGGGCTTGGTGCTCTTGAATTTTCGAATCCTCGAGTTGAATAATCGCAGAGAGAGAGCCGATCTGGTGCTATCAATCACTGCAAATGATCTGATTCCTAGATATCAAAGCTTCAGAGACTTAGTCATAGAGAGCGGCAGTTAAGAACTGTTAGATGGTTAGATTTCTTGCATTGTAAGACATTAAAAATAGACGGATACGATTGTATTATGTTTAGATATAAATATGCTGTTTTGTAAAGACATTATTCGTGACTAAAATATGTATTATGTATTTGTAGAAAACACTATGAATTAACTGTTTCATTACAAATTAGTCCTTGTTGTATGTTTACTGTTTACAATAGAAAATCAAAAACATATTTTTTTAATATGTGTAAGTGCACTTGAAGGCATGTATATATATATATATATATATATATATATATATATATATATATATATATATATATATATATATATATATATATATATACAACCTGTAACACGGTTTCGGTCTAACACGATAAAAAAAATTGCGAAAACCTTTGTTCAACACTGTACTTCTATAGCACTAGCTTACATGATTTTTGTTTAACACATTTAAAAACTAAATTACCTTAAAATAATGACGGAAGGAATAATGAACTACAGTGGCTTTACATGAAAATGTATAAAGAAATTATAATTTATTCATTTATAACTCTATAAAATTACAAGAAGTCCTAAGCTTAGCTGAAAATCTTGAATCATTTTTCCTAATTGCAGACACTTCCGCTGAAAGAAGCCGAAAATTCAAAAGAGAGCTGCAAAATTTCTATCTCCATACCATGAAATCTACAATGACCTTGTAAGAATCAGCAAACAAACCAAACTTACATACTTTTTAAAGAGGCAAAGAAGGTTCAAGAAATCCAAATAAAGAAAGAGGTTCTGAAAGTGAAGGTGATATCGTTCAACCGATAAAACGTTCTCGTTTGATTGTACTGAGCAGTGATGAGGAAGAAATTTATTAAATTAAGGTCGCATTAAATGAAAATAATATTTTTTTGTTTCTATGCATTTTGTGTTATACATACATTTATATTTTTAATAAAAATTGAGTTGCTTATATGGAATTTAAAAAAAGTTTGTCTTTAATAAGTTATCGGAACGTAACCCCCCTTTTTTGAACTGTCTCTGGGTCTGTTATAACACGGTTTCACACAACACGTACCTACCGTGTACGTATATACACGTATATACACGTACCTACAGTGTTGTAGGAGGGTTACCTGTATATATATATATATATATATATATATGTGTGTGTGTGTGTGTGTGTGTGTGTATTTATATATAAAAATAAATTTTTATGTATAAAACTGAATTTATAAAAATATGTATTTCAGTTGGTAATGCATATATCCTTACTTCCTGAAACAATAGATACAATTTTTCCCGAGGAATTGAAACATATTTAACTGCATAAACCTGTAAAACAATTTGCATTTAACTTGATTGAATGTCAAGACTTTGCATTTCACTTTCCATGTTAACTGTATTGTATCGGAGAAGTGGACGGGGAAATCTCTGGTAATGGTTGCAAACGGAGATTAATGATAGGCCTTCATAGTAGTTGGAAGACTGGATAGAAACGGTAATATATACGATGAATGTTAAAGACAGCGTTTAATTCAATATTTTCCAGTTATTACTTCCCTTTATCCACCAGAATGATGAAATGTGCCTGATAATGAGCTACCTCGTTCTTCGAGGAAACGTTAAAAACCCGTAATGTTAACAAAATATTTAATAGAAAGTTTTAAGGTTAGCCAATCCTTGAATAAAAAAAAATTGTTTTTGCCCCAATATAGTTGGGATTCATAAATTCTAGACTGTCATTTTTCTTTGTATGAGAAAGTCGACTGCAGACTTATTACGTTCAATATGTCTATTCCAGATTCGCACAATTTTTCTGATATTCAGCTGCTTCAATCTGTTTCACATATACATACATGAATTTCTAAAATTATACTATATATATATATATATATATATATATATATATATATATATATATATATATATATATATATATATATATATATATATATAAATACAGGGCAGCATGGAGTGTCTATGGATACCAAAAATATTTTTCTATATATGTATTAAGGATTCAAATAAGTAAGTGGGTATTCATGCTGGAGGAAAGTAATGGACTGACATGCTCTGAGATAAAAGAAAAAGATACAATCATATAGCAAATTCGTAAGGTCAAAGTAAAGTCATTTGTTTTGAGATAGAATCTTGTTCCTGTATCTTACTGTTTACTCTCATTTATTAAAGTCTTACCCGTAACACGGAAAGCCGTTGTTTGAATCCTATGTTATTATAAATGATCGATGACTTATGAGTGGATTAGCATGATTTTCATTTGGTTCCAACTCTCTTTTTGCAAAGCACACAAGGTTTAGTTTTAAAGCAACGATTTTTCGTTGTTGTGTTCATTGAAAAATTTGGAAAAGATTTTAAATTATTTTATTTTATTTTTTTTTCAGTTTGGGGGTTATATTATTCTCTTAATGTTAATATGCCCTATCTTGAAGATTTTCCCATTGTTTCTATTTTACTTCTAGATTTTATCTCATTTTTACTAATTGAATTGATTTTCTATCTATTACTGTATCTGACTTTTTCATTTTTTGTCTGTACAATTCTTAAACACTTTTTTCTTTTGGAAATTACTCAACGAATTTTTGTAGGAATATATTATTTTATTATTTTTTTTGTTGGCTTTTATCCTCCACGGTATTTTCTTTCTGTGGAAAAATGTACGCAATTTAATTTAATGAAACTAAAAACTTTTTGCCAATTGTCTGATTTTTAATGGAATTTTTATCAACACTTTTAGTTGGGGGAGCACACATTACTTTTAGCATACTCTTCTGTAGCAGTATTCCTCTTAAATAAATCCAATTTTCTTACTATCCCAGACCTTTAGTGTGCAAAACTTTCCCAGTGTTTAATATTTATAAAGGTAGATGAGTTCATTCAACAACAACGAAGAAGGGTCTGATAGGAAATTACATCATATATGAGTATACACTGAAGTACCAGAAAAATTACGATACCTGTATAATACCTGATAGTTTCATTTCTGGATTGTAGAAACGCAAAAATGCGATAGGAGAACTCACATTGAACTTTCTGAGGAAGTCTGTAGACAATGAACCCTACGTCTCCTTAAGAGCGGTCCCAAATTCTATAATATTCCTAGATGGTGGATCTCTGCTTTGAACGGAACATTGCATGGCATCCCAGATATGTTCAATAACGTTGAAACCTGATGGACAGGGGGGGCCATTTTTTATTCCAAAACTAATGAGTGTTCTTCAAACCTTAATTTGATGGCTGTGGATTTGTGTGATGACGTATTCTCTTGTCGGAGGACACCCGAACCCGTAAGAGTAAATGCATCATATGAATGGCTGTAACAGATCTGAAAAGGTGTTAACATTGTGTTCACCGATCAGAGAAGTTGTAGACGTATGAGGCGTCCTAGTTCGTGCCAGCTCAACACACCCATTTCTGAGGGTCCACCAGCCTGTACATCCATATTTTACATGCTGGATTAATTTATTATGGCACGTTCTTCACAGGCGTCCCTTTCCATCAGCCAGAATCAGTTGGAAACGAGATTGGTCAGACTAGGTCAGACTCGTTTCCAGCTATCCGGTGTTCAGTGGCGATGTTCTTGAGCCCATACAAGGCCCCAGGAACAAGGCTCTGTGTCGTCAGAAAAGTAATGGCACTCGGGTTTGGCGTTAACTATTAAAGCTTCTATCGTGAGGTGAACATTGAAAAGTATTCACCTTGATGTCAATAGAACGTCCAGAATGGAATAGCGAAGTTATCTGCGGCAGTGTTGCACATCTTTCTTTTGAAATGATTCTCGACAACAATGGCGCCGGTCACTATCATCCATCAGAGAATTCTGGCAGCCACACTGTTGCCGGAGGTTCGATGTTTTATCGGATTTCTTCTTCTATTTCAAGTACTCCCTTGAAATGGTTGATCGCAAAAATCTAAACTTTGCAGTGTCTCTGAAATGCCATGACCCATATCACGAGCACCATCAATCGTACTTCGCTGAAATTCGCTTAAATCACGATCACCTGCTATGCTCTCTGCGCAGTCAGATTTAAACGCTACCATAGATATGTATCTTTATAGACGCATTTTGCAGACGATACCGTTGACGAGAAAGTGTGTGTTGCCACGTATCTCGAATGGATCATCTATTCCAGTTATTGTGGCACTTCAGTGTAGATGTGACTATTGTGGTTAGTTCAGAATTCGCTAATGTTGTACAGCATTGAAAGTTACGGATAAAATTATACGGTATCACCCTGTACGTCTGATCAACAGAATATCTGTCTTACGATACATCGTTTGTAGATGTCTTTACACTTAGTTGGTCCGAGAAAACTTTAATGCAGTATGAATTTAAGTTAAGTAGTCTTAAATTATTTCCTGGTTAGCTGTTTAACGCTAGCTTATTACAGATAGATTGGGTTGAACTTTTAGTACTGTAAATTTCTAGAATATATTATTTTGGCTGCATCAGTTGGTAGTGTTTCGGCAATAATTATTTAACCATCATAAAGACGGTAGGATAGCGAGAAAGAAAATAATACGTAAAGAAATTGCTTATCATGGGAGTACGTTAAAAAATTATGATATTTAAAATATTCGGATATGTGTCTAATTTTTTAAGATTGAATAACGCTATTTCACTAAGTAGATTTAACTAATTTATTTTCTTCAGTAGTTAGCACGAAAATGACTCATTACTCTACCCTATCGTTCTCCGGTGGTTTTTACAGACGAAATAAAGTGGTCGTAAATTTCAGAGAATTTTTTCAATTTAATTTTAAAGCTCATTTTATTTTCTTCTGGGGGGTCTCATGGGCTGTTAGATTTTAGCAGATAGATTATAAAGGTTGAAAAATGTAATGTAGGATGAATGAAAGAAAAAAATAATATATAGTCACAAGAAATTTGGTAAAGGCTAAGATTAAAATATTTCATTTTTATTTTCAGGAATTCCCAATAAAACATATTTCTTTTTATCCTCACACGCCTTTATATATATATATATATATATATATACATATATATATATATATATATATATATATATATATATATATTGAACACTAAAATACCCCCATTTGTGTCACCCCTTCATAGGGGGTAATGCTGGTCCGCTTATACGGGGCCCCCATAATAAAATGACCATCAGAACTGCGGTGAATAACAGGCGAATGTCTAGCGACAAGTTTCAAGTTCCCACTGACCCTAGTTGCAAACAACTGAGGCTTTATAGTTCTGGATAGTTTTGCAGAAAATAATTTACTGCTCTTCAAATTCTGATGATGAATTCTATCAAGTTGAACGCAATCAAGGTCAACGAGCCCTGGAACTGAAATTCTGTAAAAAAAATTAAACGCTCACGTTTGCAAATAATTTTGAGCATTTGGTGCGCTGTACCCGAGGTAAATTTCTTTCATTTATCAGAAATCAGTGTTACACAGACTTTAGAATAGCACAGGAAGTCAATAATGAAATAGGTCTTCTCTTAGGTCATAAGTGCCAAAACTTTCACCGTAAAATTTCCTATAAAACTTATTGGAACAAAGAAAAGCCACATTGACCCCAAGAAAACATTTTGTGATCCTCCTCCCTGGGGTCGTGACTCTCACACTGGGAACTCGGGCTCAATCCAATCTCATTTGCTACGGCTGTACACCCCAACGTTTCCGAGTAGGACGGAGAATGGACGCAGTTGATAAATTTTAAATCAAAGCATATGAGGGAATCAATGAATAATTTCAAAATGCTTACCAACATATGAAAAAGATATCTGCCCATTTTTTCTATGAAACGATAGAAAATTAAGGCAAAAGTAAAATCTTGAAAAATTCGTAGCATAAAAATAAATTAGAAAATCGAATTTAATGCATATTATATTTACACAGACTAAGGCATTTTTCTTCCTTTTTCACCACTAAAAGAATATTTCTAACTCACGCAGAAATTGCTCTTAATATATGTTTAGATAATTTCATCTGTAACCGAGGTAACGATTGATGTTTATTAAATCCTATGTAATAGAATGAAACTTGCGTATTTCAACATCAATTCATATTCTAGAGAAGAAGAAAATAAATTTATATGCGAAATAACTTTCAAAGTATAAGCTATATCCAGAAGTTTGTAAAGACCGAAGAACGCGAAGGGGCATCTCTGCCGGGAACGGGAAGGGGACTTTACTTGTCTGGAGTTCGAAGTCAACGTCTTGACCACTAAATCATACCGGAAATGTGAGAAAATATTCTTACGTTGATTCTATTGCTTACAATTTATTAGTATGGACGCTATAGGAGTGAATCACCTAGAAGCAATAGATGCATGCAAGGGTTGGAATAAGTAAGGAATACAACGCATTGACCTTACACATACATTTATTAGACAACCCAAATTTCAATTAACATGTCAGAACTATAGTATTACAATCAGTTTTATATTAATAATTTTGACATACATACCCAGAAGCAGAGGCAAACTATAGAGTCAAATATGATTTTTAGAATCTAACGGGGAGGCACTTACTATAACGGATGTATGCAACGATGATCGTAGCATCGGCGACCGGGACCCAGTATCATCTCCAGTGTATGAAAACGTTGGCGGTATATTGGCACTTCTCCACGGCTATATGGCAGACGAGAGCCTCCGACATCTAACTCTCAGGAACCCAATCTGAAGACCGTCTCCTTTTTTTTTTATTATTCCTCTCGTCCTTAGCGAAGCTGTTGTCCGTTTACAGGGGGTCATTCTAGCACGCCCCTCACTTTCATTGGGCAGTGGGCTGTTTCTCCTTCAGTGGTTCCTATCCCTAATTGGTCCTTTATTATACCGCCTCTGTCGCCTCTGTCCATAGGCTATATAGTACCTCCCCCCCCACATACGTTTATTTTGTAAAACAACTTTGATTCTTCTCCTCTGACGTTTTTACTGTGGGCCATAAAATAACGACCATCCATCTTGTAAAATATAAACTTCAGATCGCTATCACTGGCCACACCGACAGCTATTCTTCTATTTTTTTATTGTTTTACAATCCTGTATTTGCCCCTGCCTCTGCATCCTTTATGATACATTCTTTATTGTCCACACACCGTGGGGAATTACACTATTTTCACTTCTACAGACGCCTCAACATTTCAAAATGAAATTTAGTGTATTATTTCTTTAGCATTAAAGCAGTATTGATTTTTTTCCAAAATAACTTAAAATAGAGTATAGGGGTGAAATTGTTACTTTAATGCGCTAATAAGATTAAGGTTCCAACTACAATTGAAACATGTGGCAACATCCTATTTCATTATTAAGTTTTTCTGTCGTGGTTTTTGTCTTAATTCCAACTAAATTTATTCGTTGCATTTCCCATGATAGTATGGAAAGCTTAACAAAGGATTTAATGTAAAATCTTCTAAACAGATATTCAAATGTTGCTTTTTTATCGTTTATTTACCCCATAGATTAAGTTTTATTATTTATTGAAAATGATTCACTGACGCAAGAGTTTAGGAGTACTAAATGGAAAACAATTCTCAAGAATTTTATTTTCGAAAGGAAATAAAAAGAAATGAACATTTTACTGGGCATCAGTGTTTTAATGGGTATGGAACCAACCTTCATTTCACTGAAGCATTAAACCGAGTTTTTCCTTAACAGCTTTTATTTAATAATTTCAGGAGCAGACATTTGCAGTTTACAGTACAATCAATTTTAGTCAAATACAAATAAAAGACAATGAACTACTTCTGAACGTTATTATATAAGATAATGTAATCTAATGAACATTTTCTTCTGGCTTAAGTCCCAACATTTTTTTTTTCTGCTCTAACCGTTACATAATATAATTTACATTCCATACATGCTATTAGTTCAAGCAAAGGAAGAAATAATAGAAATTAGTATAAATTATTTTTGTAATATAGACATATTTTTTTTATTTATTTCAAGCAAATTTGACTTCAAAATATTTTTTAAAAACCTCATTAACAAAATTTAACCCGTCGTAGATCCAATATCTTAATGGCCTTTAAAATATTACCTGAACATATATGGGCTTAAATTTTCTCCATTAAGTATCAAACTTTCGAGCTGTAAACAAACAAGCGGTATATCTACTCGAACTAAGAGGACAATACTTCCGCTCAGTGTCTGAAACCATTCCCATTCATTCATTATTGATGCAACTGTAACCCAACACACGGCATTATTCTCCGCCGACTCTTTTAATTGGCCAGCTCGTCTATGGTCAGTTTAGTGCTAATCAATCTACCGGAGGTTTCGAATGGCCGATGCACGATCCACTTACCCCCTAATCGAAGCGTATGCTAATACGGAGAAGCACGCGCCAGCTAACCCTTACTCACTCTCCTTTGTAGTCGTTTGCAAAGCTTGCCATCCAGGAGCACACCTAATTTAAGAGAAGTAAAGTGAGGTAACATTTCCCTGCTTCCAAATAAACGTGGGGGGAATGGGATAAAAGAGCTTTGAATGTTAAGATGTTTAATTACAGAAGATGCGTGGGGATTTGTTCCTCAATCATATTTTGGATCGGTGATAAATTTTAACTGGATTGTGCGTTGATTCGGTAACGTCCCAAGAATTACGAGTAACGTGTCAGTGCTGAGTTTGTTATCGGGATATATTTCTTTAATGTGTGCAAAATATTTCCCAGGGAGAACATTTTTTTCGCTACTGTCAATCTGTATATATAAAACAGTTCCGTAACTGACTGACTCACTGACTGACAGGGAACGCAAAGACCAAACCGTTGGACCTAAAGGGCTGAAATTTTGCATGGTGATTCTCCTTATAGTGTAGGGTTGCACTAAGAAAGATTTTTGAAAAATTCTTCTTACATTTTTTAAAAATTAAATTTTTAAGCTGTTTTAGTAACTTTTTTTAAGTTTGCATTTAAAATAATAATTTCAGGGTAATAAAATTTATATCACAAGAAATATCATAAAAATCTCTTTAAAAGGAAATCTTTTTCGAATCTTTACCTCTATTTTCTGATTTTTGGTGAATTTTGAAAGATTAATTTTTAGAATTTAATTTATTAAATGCTGATCACGTGATTTCTTTTCTGGTACTTTAAATTAAATTATCGTCACGTGCATAACAACGTAATAGACAAAAAAATATTTTTTTTTCTTGCTAATGCGGCAGACGATCGGACATTATCCAAAAAAAATTTAAATACAGTAAAAGATATGTTCCTCAAACTGTACTATATTCTTTAGTCTGCTCTATTAGATTTAATTTGAATATTTTCTTATACATTATTTTGTCTATGAAAATATCCCTTACGATTTTTTTATAAATACATTTTTTTGTTTTGTTACATCAATTGCATACATTGATCCTTGTACTTATTATAAATATATATATATATATATATATATATATATATATATATATATACCGGGTGGCCATAATTAAACTGACAGTGCTCACAGTGTTCTGTAGCGCGATCTATTTGCGAGACTGACGCCACATTTTGTAGGAAGATTAAACAAGACGGGGGACGAAGGATTCCGAGAAAAAATAATTTAGTTCCAAAAGTCACCGCTAGGGGAATATTTGGCGCTGTGTAATAGAAAATAGAGTGTTAACAAATGCAAATTAATACGGAATAAAATTACCTTTTATTATGCACATTTTCTTATTTAGTTCAAGTGCAATATGGCAACACTTTAAAAAAAGCGTAAAATCTACATAAACACCGATAAAGTCTCGTGATCTGCAATATCACGTACGCTGAGCAGAAGTTTTTTATTCAAATTTCACGTTACATCCATTGGCACAGTGCCAGCTGCTTGGGTTTTAAAAGGCAATGTGTTACGTTTCGAATCAATCGGATTGAAAGTTTATGTGCAATGTCTCCTTCTTTAGTCGAGCGTGCGTTACTGGTCAAATTCTTGTACCTCAACCAGTTCAACGCGTCAGCCGCTCTTTGTGCTTTTAGAACGCACAAAAAAATGCGTAAAGGTAACGGTCCTGTGTGAGTTAATGGGCTAAAAGCAATGGTTGCGACGTATGAGAAAACAGGTTCTCTGAAGGTTCAGTCAGGCAGAGGACGAAAACCTGTACCACAGGATACAATCGAAGCAGTTGCCACGGCGATTGTCGACAGAGGACCAGACAATATTGCTCCCACCTCTAGCGCTCGTGGATTAGCTCGGAATATGGATAGGCCTTACAGTACGGTATGGAAAATCTTACGAAAGATTATCAACTTCTATCCGTACAAGATCAGCCGTGTACAGGAGTTACTGTACCCCGACCATGATAAGCGATTGACTTTTGCTCTCACCTTTCTTGCCAGAATGGAGGTGGATGATGCTTGGCCGTGGAAAATCTTATGGGGAGACGAGGCCCACTTTTACCTGCATGGAACTGTGAATACCCAGAACTGCCGAATTTGGGATGACAAATCACCACATGCAGTCACAGAAATTCCCTTACATTCACCAAAGGTAACTGTTTGGTGTGGGTTCACAGCGGAATTTATCGTAGGTCCATTCTTCTATGAGAACATTACCCCGACAGGACCGGAAACCTGTTCTGTTACCGGAGAGAAATATCGCCACATGTTGAACAGCTTTGTCATTCCGGCACTTCAGCAAAGACATTGCCTGGGCGAAATCATTTTCATGCAAGATGGAGCCCCTCCACACGTTGCTGTACGGGTGCAACAGCTGTTACGACAGAAATTCACAACAGAAAGAGTCATTAGCCGATACTTTCCAACTGCATGGCCACCTCGGTCGCCTGATCTTACCCCATGCGACTTCTGGCTATGGGGTTACCAAGGGGGTCCAAGGTCTATCAAGGAGTGTTCCAGGACCTGGCTACGTTGAAGGATAACATATCACGGACTGTACGGGAGATTCCTGCAGACATGTTACTTTCTGCTGTTGTGCATACTGTGCACAGAATGCAATATGTGGTCCACAACAACGGCAGCCACATTGAACCTCATTTGAATGCAAAATAAAAGGTAATTTACGTATTGATTTGCATTTGTTAACACTCTATTTTCTATTACACAGCGCCAAATATTCCCCTAGCGGTGACTTTTGGAACTAATTTATTTTTTCGCGGAATCCTTCGTCCCCCGTCTTGTTTAATCTTCCTACAAAATATGGCGTCATTCTCGCAAATAGATCGCGCTACAGAACACTGTGAGCACTGTCAGTTTAATTATGGCCACCCGGTATATATTACATTAATTGCATACATTGGCCGTTGTATTTAATTTGAATGTACTCCGTAGCGAAGTGCGGGTTTTCAGCTTTCTTATATATATTTAAAGGCTATTAACGTAACTATTGGTACAATAACATTAATCAAGATACATTTAGTTGTTTACAAACAACTTATTTCTCTTAAGTGTCTTTCATACTGGTGAACAAAATATAAAGATTATATATGAGGCGGTGAAAGGCAAAGAGGTGTAAGTCACATTTTCAACTTTTCTTATTTGAGGGCAAATATGTAATCTCCATGTTCAATTTACAGTGGAATTGCAAATAATTATTATTTGCAGAATTACAATAATTATCATGAACTATAATTTGTTCAATTTATAGTGGAATTTTTTGTAGATTTTGCAGTAAAAAGCTTTGGATTTACACCATTTACTGTCTTACATTACTTTGCCTTTCACTGCCTCATATATATATATATATATATATATATATATATATATATATATATATATATGTATATCTATATATATATATATATATATATATATATATATATATATATATATATATATATATATATATATATATATATATATATATATATATATATATATAGATAGATAGATAGATATAGATATAGATAGATAGCCTTATTTAAATCGATAAGGCTATCGATATTTTTAAGTCACTAATAAGACAATTTTTCATCTCGCTGTTAGTTGAACGTGATTACCTGTTCTATGGCAGACTTTCAACTTATTATGAGAAATGGCTCCAATTTTGTGTATAAATGCTGTTTCTTCTTTTGACTATGGTTTTATAACTTAAAAAATTACTAAGCAGTAAGTGATAATGTTAACAATATCAATATTCTAATGTTAAACTGAAACAAAATATATAATTGGAAAAAAAATTACTCGCTACTGCAGAGTATACTGATTATTTTAATTCTAAAATGTTACAAAATGCTTGTTGAGTCCCCCAGATATTTGCTTGCAACTGTACATATTAAGTTAGGTATGCTGTATCAATTTGCTAAACCATTGAAAAGGTTGTTGCTTTTAAGCACATCATTTATAGGAAGCTTCATAATTCAGCAACATCTACTGCGTGGCTTCCGATTAAAAAAAAACTAATGTTGAGAAACGAATTTGGGGAAATGTGTGGTGGAAGCACATGGATTCGATCTCGATAAACAGTTGAAAATTTTAGAGGCAAGAAGAAAAAAGCAAAAAAAAAAGTTCAGGAAATTGCTGGATGTTACAGACAAATTTAAATTATTCCAAAACATCGTTAGGCTTAAATCACATTGTTCACTTTATGCAGGAAATTCTTTAAAGAAAATCTCTTGATAGGCAGAGAGAAACAATGATTCACCTGGACATAATAGACATAGAAAGAAGTTTTGAAAGGAAAAAAATATAGTGGTAACAAATATATGGATGAAAAGCCACTACTGGATGTTAGATATATGCCTACATAATAAAACGAGAACTCGATAAGGAAGATTTAAAATACAAAACGTTTTACAAAATTGAATGTATGAATCAATATTCTATACAAAGTCAACTCATGAAATTATGGTGACTCTGGATCCTATGTTTGTACGTATTCTAGTGTTCAAGAAAACACAAACTGTAATCTGACTCTATCTTATTTATTTGCAAACAAGATTAAAAACAAAAACAAAAGTTACATTTTTAACTGATCATTAAAAAAACTATAACAGAGTAAAAACTTATGCTGACTGGATAAGAATGCAGCCAGGTAAACTGAATGCATTAGCAAGGTGTGAAAAAGACGGGAAGGGACTGAGCTGCTGTGAACTGCGATTGCTTGTTTATATCAAAGCCAAGTGCTTTTCCACAGGCCGCGACATCAGATTTGTCAAGTGACGTTACCACTAATTTGAAGTAGTGAATTTGAATAAACGGCATTTACTAATTTGGATAAACAGCAAAGCCACAAACTCATTCTGTATCCATAACTTTTGAGTGCAATGTGTTATGTTTACATACCATTCCCGCTTATCTCATTGTTAATATATTTTTACGAAATATTTTATGAAACTAAATCTCTTGTGTATAGATATGTAATAGCATTCTTAAAAATGGTCGTTTTTAAAGTTTTGTTGGAGAATTCATGAATTTGAGTTTAGATTTAGAAAATAGCATTAACTTTTAAATTCAGCTTCTTATTAAAAAAACAGAAACAGTTTTTATAAAACTTAAACCAAATAAATTATCCTTTAGAGTTTGAATTTTTTAATAGTTTGGAAGCAAATATCTTCCAAAATGTTTGGTTATCCTATTTAAAACTTCATGTCTCCGTCTTAACTATATTTTATTCCTCAAATAAACACGAAACTCAATAAACCGAATAAAATAAGCATTTTTATGAATTTAAAACAAATAAAGGGATTTAGTGTTTCCTTTAAAGTTATGAAATGGAAAAATGGGGCACAGGCAAGCTAGAAACATTAAGCATATATGTATTTACAACATTTCGAATTCGTTATATATATTTTGAAAATATTTTCTACATACTTTATTAAATCCATATATTTACTAAATTGGGGATAAAAACTACGCAATGGGAAATAAATCGCAAAATTTTTTAATTCTTCCTTATATTCAACAAACGTATTCAGCTCTGTCATTATGTAAAAACAGTGTCTCTGAAGATAGGTGATAAATACAAGAAATTCTTTCGAGGAACAGGGAATTATTCATGAGCCGGGATAGTATAGATCTCAACAGATTATTTTATTCGTAAAATGTATTAAATTTTCGTGTCATATTTTAGAGATTTCCTCAACTTGTTTCGACGCCCGAACTCTATCAGCCCTTTTCAATGAAGTTAGTTATTAACTAGAAAAGTAAGATTAAAAATTATGACTGTACAACTGAGAACATAGTCTGACGGACGAAAATGTTAAATCACTGTTTTTAATGCTTCAAATTAAAAAAATAATTATTATGGAATTTTACAAATAAAATTATTTTTAAACTATTGCATAGTTTACATCTTCAAAAAATATTTCTTGGAGGTTTTTTGATTCAATGACCCAGGAATTTCAATATTATTTTGATAAATTAAAATGTATGCACTCCTCAGATATACGAAGAGTCAGATATACTCAGATATACTCAGATATACTAAGAGTTTTATGCTATCTCAAACTCAAAATGTTTCTTTAATTTCCTTATCAGACTGATTTAACTTTTTTAACACTGCAGTTTCTGAAATTTATTATCAGTCATGTGGATATGCTTAATTGAAAATATCATTTAAATATTTTCAAATATAATTCCTCTGAAGGGAAGGTAATATTTGCATGCGTGCACGTATTAATCTACCTTAAATTGCCCCTAAATTTCATTACTTACTTTCTTTAATGCTTGAGATAGCACGCATACACGATTGGTATGATAGTTATAGAGTAAAATACGTGACATTAAAACAATTTTTTTTAAGAACACTAAAATGTCAGTATATGTAAATATATTGATTCTGCATATTAACTGTACAGACAGTAGTCTTACGCTTCGATTTTCATATAAAAACTATTTGAAAATTTTAATCATAAAAAATGATTTTTAAGCATTAAATATATTTTTTTCTTGCCGCAGGTACTTATCCCAACTGCGAATTTGCTGTCTGCTGTGTTAATGGAGCAACCTATGTATATTGCGCTTCTATAAGATGGAATATTTACGTACAATGTTCTATTATACTTTCGTTTATATATATATATATATATATATCCCATGAAGCATATTTGATTGGCTGTCATATGGTTTAAATTAACGGATTTTGGGAAATGGAAGATTTTTTTGAAAACTATAATTATAGCTATCTGCATTTGAATATTTTCTACACTTTCTGTAGATACTATTAAGCTACTGAATTAGTTGTTATACCTTACCGCAAATATTCAAAGTGTAATTTTTACTTATATCTGCAAAATTTTCATTGAATTACACGACTGAAAAAAAATTTCGATTGCTGTTCTAATGAATCAGAGGGTTGAAAGATACCGAGCCGTCACTAAATTATTTCCCTTGTGTGTAATAAAATGTTAAAAAATTTTAAAGTGTCTGATAATTTTTATTAAAATTTTTCCCATCGCTGAGGCATGATGTGTCGTTGTGTCAGTATTGGAGAAAGGTTTGAGTTTAGAAAAATGCCAGTAAATAATTTTGGACAAACTATTCAATTCTGATATGTATTTATTCTGAATGAAATCAAATTGGTTTCATTACACTGTTATTATTATTCTCTTAATTTTTACTATGAACACCGCACAATAATAAAAAAAAACCTTCAATGAAAATTTTGTTATAATTAGCATCAAACTGTCAACTTCTCATTTTTTTACTATTATTATTTCAGACAACATATTACATTTATACAAAAAAAATATTTAGTGAAAAAAAGCAATCCCATAAAGGATTGTATTTACATTTTGAATCTATTCAAATTTCCATTTTCCAAGGTCCATTCAAATTACTTCTCGACCATATTATTAAAATAGCCTATGCATTTTTTGCCACTATAGAAAGGGAAAAAAATTGAAAGTACTAGGTAGGAAGTGAAAAGACAGTCAAATTTACAAGACAAAATTTGCTCTTTCTGAGGTCGAGACTGTAGTGGACACTCCTGTGTTCAAACAGGTTCTCTGTAATTTCAGTACTTTCTACACCGACGCATTTCGAAATGGTTTTCTTGTCAGCTATCCTGACAGTATGTTTTAAAAACATGCGTCATTTTATGCCAAACAAGTTGACCGTTGCTTCTTAACAGATACATTCTTGGGGAAAGAAAACAAAAAGTTCGAAAAAAAAAAGATGCTGTGGTTTTACCTCTCGGCCTTTCTCAAAACAATGACGGGCTAGGAAACAGTACGGGAATATAATTTTCCCAAGTTGTGACCCCCGACCCCATCTGACTCTTCACGTATGATAATTCCAACCCGGGAACTGGAAATCAAAACACTCCCGTCCACCTTTTGACCCCTTTTCCTTTTTCGTTTTCTCCTCGCCACCACGCCTCAACACGGACTTGTCCAGTAAGTTCCCGACAATGCGGAAGACTTCCCTTCGTTAGCATAATGCGATTGGGTCGAATCGTTATCGTCCAGTCTGTGGGGATTTGGGATTGTCTTGTTTCTTTTTTTCCGAAAGCTGTTATAGGATTATTTCTGGGCCACAAATTGATTGCCGTGGCAGGTCGCTATATGCCCATTGTGTGTATCAAATGAGAGGGCTATATCCGATTGTGATGACAAGCTATGTACTTTCGATGATGAAGTAAGTGGATGGAAATAAAGTTATTCAATCAATCTGATGTCTTCATGGAATGACGAGGGGCTTTGAGTCCATCGATAACTGAGGTTGAAGAACTTTAATAAGTAAGAGGAAACTGCTGATAGAGGTTGCTGATTACAGAAGCTCCTAGCATTTAATTACAGCATACATCAATATCAGTTATTTTTAGCTAATCAGTATCTGAATATCTGCATATGTTTATAGCCCTTCATTTGCATTTCTCATTTAAATATATGTTCCTTAATTCCTTGAATTCCCTAGCATAAGATGTGTTATTTTTCTTTCTTAAGCAGAACTTTTTTTGTGTTTATTTATTTATTTCCTCCTCTAAGAGAAGCATGCTTCACTAAACGAATACCCACAAAAAGTGATTAAAGAAAAAAGCAATGATAGAAAACGTTTACACAATGCGAAAATGGAAGACAAGCAATCTTGTTCAATACTACGTAGGGCAATTTATATTTAAAACAAGTAGTTAAAAAATGTAAAAATTCCAATAACGTTCCATATTATTTTCAAACCCATTTTTTATAACGCTTGTCACAATATTTATGTTGCATCTCCTCTGTAAATAAAATTTAGATTTGGTTTTTGAAGTATCATGCTTCAGGCCCCGCTTTCAAATTCAGCTGACACCTGTCCACATGTAACTTAAATAAAATTCATCTGCTACGTTACTGGAACAATATAGCCTCAGGCAAATTTCTAACTAAAATGCGATTAAAAATATTCAATGCAGATTCATAAAAAATATTATAATTTTCTACTTCAAATCATAATATGTATTTTAAAAAATATGAAATCTTAAGCATACTTTTTGCTTTACAAGGTGTTTAAAACTTTAGTAAATGAAACATAGTATTGAAAAATGTGATATATGCTAAGTACTACTTACGGCATATTACTCAAACCATTCTTGCTATTATATAAACAAAATATAAACCCCTCTTTATGAATCATTTTTTAAACTATGAAAAATATTTTTGAAAGGCATGAATATAAATTACGAAAAGGGTTTTAAAGGGAAAAAAATGCTATCTTCATCTTTTTAAAATGACACAAGCCTACGCGTATAGACCGACGTATAGTTTAATTTCAGAAAAGAAACAGGTTGATTTGCATATATTTTCCTCATATTTAGAAAGTCCTCTAATTAGACGGATTCTGTGACTTTTCTTATATTATAGGAGAATGTTTATCATAGAAAAATGAAATCGATAGTTTAGATAGTTGACGACTAATGAACATCATTTCGTATAGAGATAGCAATCCCCTACGGATGATAAGGAAATAAAAATCCCCTGAAAGTAGGGCTTTCACGCTGATGAGTTGAAATCACTAACATCATATTATACCGGGCTTAAAAAATATCTTGCTCTTTGATGCTTCTTGCAATTACGATGCATTTTTTGACGACCATAACGGAAAAGAATTTTTGTTTTCGCAATTTACGTCTCAATATAATCGGAATACTAAAACCCACTTAAAGTATTTCTTATTAAACGGACAAATTGCTTATAAAGCAATTACAGAAAAAAATCATTATATATATACATATATATATATATATATATATATATATATATATATATATATATATATATATATATATATATGCGTATGTATGTATGTTAGAGAGGTGACATTTTTATACGTGGTGACCATCCAAAAACATTCTGAATTTTTCAAACTGACCAAAATTTATTTATTTTAATGCACACATCATACATGTAGAATGTTAAAGTGATCATATTTCAAAATTACGCTTATAAAGTTTTTATTCTCCGGAGATCCATACGCAAGTTATTCTTTCTTGTAAACAATTCCTCCCCCTTGTGAGTTTTCTCCCCACCTCGGGGCTTTTATCAAATGAAATGTTAGCTAATAGCTCGTTAACATTTAAAGTAAAATTGTCTAACTGATTCCATCCTTCTCATGTGCCTCAAAGCATGCTAAGTCCAACCATCTACGAGCTTAACGAGATGCAACGTGCAATCGCCAACTCAAAAAAAAGTGAAATGGCCTGGGCAGGTGGTCCCACTCCGCTATTGAAAGCCTCTTTAAGTGTTTTCGGATGCCAAGGTAAATGATTCGGTACTCCGAGGTCAAGTTCATGAAGAGAGAAGTCTTATTTCGTTTTAATGTAGGCTTCGGGAGGAAGCGGCTGGAAATATCATTATGAACCCCAAAACGGGTTGGGAAGAACATCTTATTTGGTTGATACATTTAATATTATAGAGGGGAGTTCTAGAGATGTCCTGCATGGAAGTGGGGGATGATTTCCTGGATGAAAATACTCATACAATTAAATTTATTTTCGCTACAAAAATATTTACTTTCTGTTCGAAAAAAAGCTTAAAATTATCTATGACAGTGGTTCTCAACCTTTTTGATACCACGATCCGGTACATTGTCCTCTTATACGACGAGAACCAGGTCTGAAAAAAATTTAGTCGGTAATTCCTTTCCAATTTTCTTTCGTAAGTATTAATAATTAATTAAGCGTAATCATAAAGAGTAATAGTACTTTTGTTTATACGCTGATAAATATAAAATTACATTTAAATTAATCATCAGTCACTGGAGAAATGAGATCTTGTAGCACAGACGTGTCAAACAAGCGGGCTGCTGACCATATGCGGCCCAAAGCATGTTTTTGCAGAACTACATTACTGAAGCAGGCCGTAAGGGGAATGCGGCCTGCGTTACATTTTAAATGCGTTTCAAGGCATTCAGTTGTCTCGAAATACAGTAGATAAAAGAGTAAAGGATTTGGCTTGTAACATAAGTGATTAGACCAAAACAAAAATATCAAGGTTCAAGGCTCTTTCCATTGCCTGTGACGTAAGTACGGACATTAGTAACGTAGCTAAACTACCTGGGTTTATTCGTGTTTGCGATGGGGAACTCGACATTTCTGAGGAATTATTAAAAATGGTACCACTAAATGACAATTGGAAAAGATATAATCAGTTCTTTTTATGAACTTCTGCAAATATATAATCTTCCTCCATAAAATTTGACCTATGTTGAACGGGAGGACTATAATGAGCAGAATGAGTCTTACAAGACAAGAAACTATGGTTTCGTGACAAG
Organism: Dolomedes plantarius; assembly: GCA_907164885.2. Classification (NCBI taxonomy): domain Eukaryota; kingdom Metazoa; phylum Arthropoda; class Arachnida; order Araneae; family Dolomedidae; genus Dolomedes; species Dolomedes plantarius. The sequence goes on from OU015492.1 coordinate 59,685,289, forward strand.
ATTGCAAAAGAAAGTGAATGAAAATTGTGAGAGATAAAATTTCCATTACTCGCACTGAATTATACACGAAGTGTTAGGATCAAAGGTAATTAAGATAAAATGTAGCAAAACCCGTAAAAACAACTGTAAATTTTCTGATGCCTTTGTTTAAACCAGAGGTAATCTTCCACTTAAAAATAAAGTGGATAGCGAATATTCTGTTTTACCATACTGTACAGATGTGTTTTAGTTATCCTACTCCAAGGATCTTGAAAGAATATAGAGCTTGAAAGATAAAATACATCAATTTTTAAACATCAAAGAGCATGAAAGACACCAGCCTCATCGGACCCAATATTGTTAATGCAAGATCTGTACTCCATGGTTGTTATTACAAAACACTCGTCGAATTAAAATACGAAATTACAAGGAAAAGATTAAATTTCACCGAACATTTATAACCAAATTAATGCATTCAGATGTAATTTATTTCTATGGAAAAAACAGCTAAAAAGTGAAGACTAAATGCCCTTTTCAACTTTTCAACCCCACGTCTTAAAAATCATTGAAGTTGTTTCATACAGAAGTATCCCGAAATTGCGATCTATTGTAGTGTTATTGTTGCTGGCTGAGAGTTCCTGACCATGTCCAAGGCTTCGGGCTGAAGTGCGCGGATCCAGTTTTATATAGCACCACAATGGTTGGAGTCCGACTTAGTTTGTTGCCACCTCAATTTTGACCGAGCACTCCCAGATGCGACATCTTGGGGATCGTACTCTCTCCCACCCTCTCTGATCTCATAGAGGGACTCTCCGGTCTAACGTGCCTATATCCGGCCTAGACAAGGAGGTATTTAATGGCGCGTTTCGGGATTCAACCAGAGCACCCTCTGCATCGAAAACCAGCGCGTATCACAAGGCTACCTCGAGCCCGCAGTATATTATACTGTTTCGTTGTATTCTCAGACCAACATGATTAAATTCCCTTTGATAATTGTTATAATCATATAGTATCCTGATCCTTAAACATTTATAATATTATTCAGAAAGATAATTATTTTTTATTATTAAATTGATTTTAATGGTGTAGGATTTAAAAAAAATATATAGTATTGAGAAAAAATATTTTTGCATGATAAAACTCATTACAGATGTCATCTGTGCAGGGAAAGTAGCAGATGGAAATCACTTCTCGGCGAAACACTTACACAAGCCAAATATTTATATACCGTCAACTGGGGTAACTTTGCTCCATTTTTCATGTTTATTTCAAAGGAAAAGTAAATAATAGTTGTAAACCAATTAAAATTTGATATGGTAAGTGGTTTATATTATTTTTAACATATTTTACTGTAATATAAACCATTGTTAAAGTATACCTACAATATTTAAACAATTTTTAAATTTTTTTAAATTTTGAAGCTAATGTTACCTGGAATTGGAGCAACTTTTGCCCAGCTCTTGAAAACAAACATTTAAATTGTTGAGATGGTTTAGACCAATGTTAGACCATGTGTAATTATTGCCAAATTACTTATCAATAATATCTTAACTAATCTGAATTAATCTCAAGCTTAGTTTGGAAAAAAAATCAATAAATCAACATTTTTTCTATGCAAAACTGATCTTATTTTTAAATTACAAATGAAATTTCAAAGAAAAGAAAATAATAATAGATAAACACTTTTTCTATTCAAAACTGATTTTATTTTTAAATTACAAATGGAATTTCCAGAGAAAGGAAAATAATAATAGATAAACAGTAAACAGTAATTTAACAATCTTGTATGTTTTGATGAATTGATAGTAGAAACTATAGAGAGGAAACATAATATAGTTCTGGAACAATAAACTTATTCCTCTTTGATTCGATTTTCGGTGGATTAATTTTCCCACACACTTCTTCCCACTCATAATTTATACAGTCTTGTTTTTCTGGCCAAAGCCAAAATTTGAGTTTTCTTTTCATAAATTCTCCAGTCGATCGGTATCTGTTAAACTTAAAATTTTTCCAGGATATTTAACACCATTGTACTTCACAATAACAAAATCATCTACAGCATACATGTACAAGTTCAGTGCATACATGTACAAAGTCAGAGTCGGCCTGTCTTTGAGATTTACTTGCTTGTTTGTAATGTTTTGTTTATTACTTTCTGACGAGCTGGAGCATTGTCGTTTTCACATCTTTGAAACTGGACCCTTTTTAGAAGTAGAAGGAGTATTTGGAGTATCATTGGCCCGAATTCCATGTTGGGCCAAAGTTACCCCAAGACCTGGGACAAAATTTGCCAAATGTAGTAAATATTCATTAGTTGGAAAAACCACAAAATAAATCAAAATAATGACAGTGAAAATAGTTGAAACAATCAATAATAAAGTGAGTTCTCTGTATCACGTACTCTATCACATTTACAAGTAAAATTTGGAAGACAACAACAATATACGTTTTAGTGATACAAAAGTGGAGCAACACTGTAGTTGTGGTAAATTGAGGAACTGCAAGACAAAACTATGAGAAATTCAAGGCAGTACTTCCACCTATTGGTCCTTGCAATAAATAAGTGATAATCACTCTCCTTTTTCGAGATACAGCACATACAATCTTTTTTTTGTTTGTTGGGCCAAAGTTATCCCAGTTGGCGGTATCCAAAGTTTGTAATTTAATAAATAAAAATGTAGGAATAAAATCAATAAATAAAAACATACCCTTTAACACGGCAATTATGAGCTGATGTAAAAGTTAAACTTAATTAATTTTATAACAACTGAGTTTATAAATGTTTTACTTGCTATTTTCATTTACATATTAATTCTAGGATCAATTGAAAATGGTAGCAAAACAGCGACAGTCAGAAAGTTACAGGCGTTTTCTCTGTTTCGTTTTGGTAGAAAATGCAGTTTCATAAAAATCTGTGGTAGAAAAAAAAAAGAGAAGAAATCTTAATGCTATTTCATGTAAAAATTTAAATATTAATTTTTCATTCTTATCCGGTATTTCGAAAAGTTCATAGAATTAAGAGTATTTACAGTCCTTTGAATGATGATAATTAAGTACATTGAAAGGCTTATTCTCTTTGGGTTCAACAAAGGGGCTCAAATGCTCATATTTTACATCCCGAGATACCCATGCTCGGGACAATAATTTTCAAACGACCTCAAAAACATCTTCAAGTGGTTTACAATTATATCTGAAACTTAATTCCGTGAACAGAAATTATTTACGTCCGTAATGTAATCACGACAGAAACTTTTCATTAACCTTTCCTGCAATCATATTAAGCCAGAGCTAGGGTTTCTCTTTGAATGATTTGATCATGTTTTCTTGTACTGGATCTTGAAGTTTTAAATTCAACTTGTTTATGTAAAGAATTATGTCGCTGAGATATGCCAGCTTGGGTACCCATTTATTATCTTGCAAATAATGGAAGAGGTAACTTTTCTAATCAGTTAGAAGCAACCCAACTTCCTTTCGAAGTTCATGTAAGAGAAGAACTTGTTGAGAACCTGTTGAGAACTTGTCTAGTGGACAGTCGAGGAAGTTCTGAATGAAGAGAAGATTTTGATGATCAGAACCATTTCATCACGCAATGCTTTTAACAGCCTGGTATTTAAAGCGATGTTTTTTTTATATATAATTAATAATTTGAATAAAATAAGAAAAACCGGCTTTTATAAAGTTCAAGTGCCAATTTTTTTTTGGAGGCCAAAATTTTCCTTTTAATGTAGCATTGCGTTGAAAATTAATTATTGCCCTCCATAACCTTTAATTTTAATTATTGAACCTGAATTTCTATCTATAAGAATAGCAACACCGTCAGTACAAACCCAACGCAATTTTTCCTATAGAGCCATCTCTCTTCACAAACTATATAAAACTTTGAAACTTTCACTGCTGGTAAGGGGTTTAGATAATTCAGAAACACTTAAAATGTCCTTCATGTCCTTTCATGATGCTTAATGTATTATTCATACGTAAGTAAAATGCTGTTCTGAATATCTGTAAATTTTTCCAGTTGAAATGCAAACATTTTTCATATTTTAATTTTTTCAAGGAGCTGAAAGAAATGTGTTTCTGTAAACGTAAAAGTTATTTTGTATTTCAGAAGGTTGGCAAATCTAGTTGTTTACTGTAGAGACATATCATACGATAGCTCTCTATGTTATGTCTCTCTACAGAAAATGACGAAGGTTCAAATCCAAAGTAACTTATTTAAGTGTTAAAGATGAAGAGGCGTCATTAGTAATAGTACATAGTTAGCACATAAATTAATCGTATTACTAGTACCTTATATTAGTACCTCCAGTATCATGCCCCTTATCTATATATATAAAACACGTAGGTATGCGGCACAAAAATCGACGATATTTATACACTCCGAATGGCAACGGCTTGTACTACCAAATGTAAACATTAGTGGCAATTTGCAACCGCGTGTCAACATGGATTTACGCACTCAGGAACACTCGAAAGCGAACTGCACGATTAAGTGAAAATTGGGAACAGTCTAAAGAAAGAAAGCGAAGAAGAAATAATAAGAGAGAGGAGTGAAAGAGAGAGCATAAATGATCGCGAGGTTTGGCTTAACCATAGCCAACATAACAAAAACAACCGATAGCCAGTAATAACTAATTTTCTACACATTTTTAGTACTTGCTGAATTGTTACTCCATTTTATAAGTGGAGAAATTTTCCCAACAATTTATTATTTGATATGATTTAGTGTAGATATCTGAATTGGGAACAATAGTACTTACAGAGAGTGATGTAATCCACACTATATTTTAGTACTTGCTGAATTTTTACTCCAATTTTTAAACAAAAAAATTTTTCCCCAACAATTTCTTATTTGATGTAATGATAAAGTGTCGATATCTTAATTTTGAAAAATTGTACAAACAGAGAGGCATGTAATTTTTAAAATCATTGGTGTTGGGTTTCTCAGTATTATCTTTAACTCTGTTCTGGAGTAATGGAAATTGACTTTTTTCAATCACGATGTTTTAGAACCAGCCGTATAGAGAATTTAGCAATGATTATAAATTTTTAGGCAGAGCTTCCACTGCCCCTTAACAACGTATACTTATGATGACAGGTAATGGTAACATTCCTTTCATATGTTACTTTCAGTTGAGTTGTTTTACAAAAGAAAATATAAAACTGAAAGCTGCCATGCTGTCGCTCAGCAGCTAGTTATTTAAAACTGCACAATGAGATATTTCTAAAAACACAACTTCAACGAAAAAAACATCAAGGGAAAATTAATTACATATTTAAACACGAAAACAATCAAATTCCATGCACTTTTTCTGTTATTACACATCGTTCAGCTAAACATGTATACTAAAAATTTCACAAGACTATTATTGAGGTATCAGAGAGATTCAGTAACATTCATTCATTTTGCACCTCTTTATATTTAATGTAAATTAAAACTTTCCAGGTTATTTTTAATTTCTAGTGTGGTACAAACTAAGAATGATACATACCAGTCGAATAGTATGATACATACTAGTCAGTATGAATCTAGTCTAATATGATACATTGTAGTCGGTGTCTGTCTGATACCTACGGATTCGATTCTTAAGGCGCATATGTTTTACAAACTTAAAATCTTACATCGAGGACGTAGAATTTTTTATGTCGCCATGTGACAATACGCTTGTAGTCAGTAACGATTATAATGCATTATATGAAACAATTAAACTGCTTAAAAGAGAAGGAGAAATTACCACACACATAGAGATATCCACACATAGAAATAAAAGTAATTATTCTTCCCCTCCCAGTGAAAAGAATTAATAAATGTCTAGCAGATGTCTAAGATGCTCATTTATTATATAATATACCATGACACCAAAAGTTGCCACAAAGAAAGGCCACAAATTAGTAAATTCGCCCACACAAATCACACCACCCATTCAGAGAGATTAAAAAAAATATGCAAATGAGCTCAAAAACTTCATTAAGTGATTATATTAGTAGAATAGCCATTGAAGAAAAAGCTTAGTGACTTCGAAGCAACGACATTATGTGTTTGTAAATTTTTCAACAAATCTGCCGAAGATATTTCAATTCAATGGACCTTAAATTATCAATTTCAATTATTCAATATTTATCAATTATCAATTTATGAATTTCAATTAAATTATTTATATAATGAATTTTTATGAAATGTCTTGATATATATTGATTGGACAGTCAAGGATTTCTAGATAAGAGAATGTGGCAGACTAATACAGTCTACCCATGTAATATAACAACAAAATATTTTCGGATCGTCAATTGGTTCTCAAGCGTTAATGACATATCCACAATTCTACAAATTAAATCAGCTATCACCAGACCTTCTGCGACATAAGATTATTTAAACTATACTTTTTACTCAAATTAAACTAAAATTTTTTTTAAAAATGTTATTTTAAAAAATAAACGTCATAAAATCCTAATTTTAAAAATAAATCGCGGACTAACTTGTGACTTTTTGCGATAATTAAACTGGTTTCAGTTTTTATACTTTATTGAATCAGATTTCTATATTCAAGATAAATTGACCTGTTTTTGTTGATTTTACAATTTCTTTTTAAATTTGCTAAATTTAAAAAAAATCAGGCGAATTCATTAAAAGACTCTGTTTATTGAAAATGACAATTAGGGATGTCACAGATGTTTAGCTAACTATTTGGAACATTTTTTTCAAGACTCTGCATGCGTCATTTTTAATATGCAATTTCTGCATATTAAAAATGACAGTAATGGAATGGTATAGATTTGTCACTAATTATCTCTATTTCTTTTCATCTCCATCAAAATTTTGAATAATTGTCTAAATGCTGAAACAAGAATGTTAACTTAACCGAAAAACCTTGTATGGGTTAAATCTTTTAGCACAGCCTGCCATAGGTTAGATTAGAATTCGTGTCTAGAAAACCCGAGGCCGATATTCTACGAACTACACTACCCATGCGTTGCACGGGCGTGTTATTTCAAATGAATTTAACTCAAATGTTTTCCCTTTTCTTTTTTAAGGCAACTACATAATTTGTTTTTTTTTTAGTCAAATTCATCACGGATATTTCCTTTATTTGTTTTTTAATTATTAATATAGTTTTAACTGTAAATTCAGAACATATTTCCCAATAAATTTAAGGATTACGGCTGCTGTGTACTAACCTATTGAATTCGCTCTCTACAATGTTGATCTATGGAGAAAATTTTTCCCAGGATTGCCGACTTGGAACGAAAGGGTTTTTTTTCTATTTGAATTGTACTTCGTAACAGAGAAAGAAATTTAATTCCTTGGTGCATTTTTCGTTTAAAAAATACGCAAATAATATTTCAAATTTTAAATATTCGGTGAAAAAATCTGGTATAGTGTGTTTTGAACGCTCATAAATTTCTTTGGTGGGAGAAATTAATAAAATGAATCCTGTTGCAAGGTGCAAAAAAAAAAAAAAAACAGGTTCTCTGAAAATACCGTTTTTTATTATCAGATATATGCAGCTGTAAATAGCAAACACATTTTCTCGATAGGGGCAATTGCCCCTCCCAAAAAAGCCCGGCGATTTTTTTTTCACAGCCTAAAATTATATAATCGTAGACCGAATACTAAATGAGTTTAAATTTAAAATGAGACTATGTTATATATATATATATATATATATATATATATATATATATATATATATATATAAGAAATAGTTGAAAGAGAAAACCAGTATGAGCACTAAATCTACTTGCAGCCAGGAACTAAAAACATGAAAAGATAAGTATGAAAGAGGTTTTAGACAGCATCTCTTCGTCAGCGGTGTCAATGCTGTCTAAAAACCAATGGATTGTTTCCGATAAGTATGATCTAAACAATAAACATACTTAGACACCATACAATCCATGAAAAACTGTAGAATTGAATAAAGAGTTACTTAACCTTAGAACACCAAGCCTGGCGCTAGACAGAGTGGAAGTTAAGAATAAGCAACCGCAAGATTACTGACGTCACGAAACTTGCAACCATGGAGATTATGGAAACACAGAAACTGACTTACTATGGATGCTGTGTTTTAGGACTATTAAACATATATTAATTTAGTTTTTTATTATTATTACTAAGAGTAATTTTTTATCTTATTTTTATTTTTACTTAAGATTTTAATTTTATTTTTTTATTTATATATATATATATATTCATATATTGACCCCCCCCCCAAAAAAAAAAACGTTGCCCTCCTGACGTTGCCCCTCCCCCCCCCCCCAAAAAAAAAACAAACTCTGCGCTGGAGCCGCCCCTGGTTAGTATACAGCAGCCATAAAGCTCAGAGCCAAACTTTATAGAAGACTTTTACAGTTCCTCCGTATATGTCTGCTGTGATCTGAGAGTTGCTGAAACTAAAATAATGAAGGTCGATGGAGTTGATGCTGAGTGTTAGGGCCTGTTTACAGTGAATTCGGAGCGTTACGTTGCAATACTCCGTTTGCTCTAAGTTTGGTGCACGGCCTGTGGTTGGTTTGACTTACCACGTGGCCAAGGAATTGAGCTTTGTGATTGGTTAAAATTTTAACGCTCACGCTACGCAACGCTCCGGTTTCAGTGTGAACAGGCCGTTTAGCTTGAAACATCATTCGATAGGGCGAAACGTTATTACTGGAGCAGCAACATTCATTTAATAATTTAGAGCGAGTAAAAACACCTGAAAAAGGTACTCAAAGAGGTGATATTAAGGTATAGTTTCCTCTCACATGCCCCCCAAGATGATATCCCTTCTGTAGATAGATGTTTAAAAGAAAGACTTCGCACCCTAAAATTTCTAAAATAAAATATTATAAGGCATGGTAATCTAATTTCAATTTCCGGTGATTTCTCTTCACTTGTTGATCTGAATTCGGATGATCATTATGAGACAGAGTTCAGAGATTTTTTTTAAATCAATGAGAAGCGGTGCCTTAAGAAAATTCTGTAAAATTTTCCATTCAGAAATATATTCATGGCGACTAAAACATATTCATAATTAGATTCAGTGTCTCTTAACTCTTTATCATATGCAAAAGTCTTGACAAATTTATTTAAAATTTTTTTTCTCTGAAATATGTTCCAGTTTGTTTTTATAAAACAATTTACTGTGGTCAGAAAACTTCTTTTCATCCGCTGGTAAATGGATCGACAAACCCAGTAATCTGGTGCCTCAGAAGATGGAATTTTCAGGCTTGTATGACTATACACCGAGATGTTCGTGGACTATTCAAGAGAATAGAATTGATTTTATAAATAGACACTTCTGTACACTTAAAATTGACTATAATAATATGCAAAAAAAATTAATGTTTTTCTTTAAATATCGTTCGGTATAATCTAGTCTTAGTAATGCCCTCCGAAATCAAAAACTTTGATTTTCACCCATTATTAACATATTTTTAAGATTTTTGATTTCTGATAATTGGGCATATTTACAACGTGCTTGATTTGTTGAATTATTTTACACCTTTATTCATAAGATATGTCTTGGCTCTCAGCTGTTGGACTATAGGGATATTAATTTTCCCAATTAAATAATGCATATATGATTCCAAAATCAGAACTACGGAACTAGACCTTTCAACTCAAAATAGAGTAAATTCTACATCGGAAATCAACAGACGATTTTCTCAGGAATTTTAACTCTCAAAAATGCCAGATTAGGATGGAACTAAATTATGGCAAAATAAAAGAAAAACATTAACCCTTAGGTCAAAATAGATATTCAACGCACTAATTACAAATTTGCCCCAATGGTAAATAAATGTGTTTGTCACTTGAGCACTTTAAAAAAACTAATATTCATAAAATTTCTCAAAATTTTGTTGCATTAAAATAAAAGTGCATATAATAATCAGCAATCTTTTAGGCTCAATAGCTATCTTTATGAAAGAAAAAATATTTAAAAAGGTATCAAAACTTAGTTTCGTAATCCCAATTTAAGATTTCTTAAATGAAACAAAACTGCATTACTAGAGTAAATGTCATCTTCATATGGCTGTGAGATGTTTGTATTTAGGACTTCCAAAATTCTAAGAGTGAGTGCTTATTTTTTGAAAAATTTTTAATTTATTAAGATTTTTCTTTTTTACCTGTTTTGAGATGTACGAGAAAAAAATTCTATTGCTAAAGAAAGAATCTATATATTGCTTTTAAATAAAACGCAGTAGCTGGGGCTAGTTTGGGGGTGGTACCCTCCGGAGGGATGACCCAGCCTTTTTGGGGTTTTCTCTTTCTGATGATGTAAAAGTTTTTAATCCTCAACTCAGAAATTCTCGGTTTGATTGCATTACTTTTATCGATGAGGAGTAGTTAATTGACTATTTTGCTACAAAGAATCCGAAATACCTTTCTTGTCTTGTCCGTTCTGAATTTTCTTTTTAAATAAACCCCATATAATTCCAAGTTTGGCATTCTCGGTTTGTCATGGTTGTTTGGTTTTTAAGCTGAATAGACATCCTTGTTTTACAATCGGTTAGTCACGGAGGTTCCAGCAAAATCTTCCTGGCTTCGTATCCGGCTCACGGTAATCCTTTTATGTATTCTTTGCACTCTTACTTTCAATTACATAACCAGCTAGGATGGGTTTTTTTTTCTTTCGAAGAGGGGGTGTTTGTGCATGGTTCATCATAAATATTTATCGTGGTTAGTGGGATGATAGCGAAGTTTTTAAAACTATGATTGTCCATGGCTGGATTTGAACTATCTCTCGAAAAAAAGCTAAATACATCCTTCATATTTTCCTGTCTTAGGAAATTTTAATATTATTATTACTATAATTATTAATATTTGTACTCCAATAATCCCAAATGTCTCTCCTTGCACATTTTGATATTCTCGGTTTGACATAGTTGTTTGGTTTTTAAGAAGCACTTTGGTTATCTTTTGATTCAACGAAATCACCTTGGCTTTAAATCCGGCTCACTTTATTTCTTTTATGAATTCATTCAGTCCTTAGTTGGAGTAAGATGCTAGATCTGATAGGTTTTTTTTTGCTTTCTAATACTGAGATGTTTCTGCATAGTGCTCCAAAATTTTGTTTCTACTGAAATGGGATTATAACGTAGTTTCATTTAAAAAGATAAAAAAAAGCTCAAAACCTGTATCTTACTTGACTTAGGCTGGCTATTGCGCTAGCCTTTGAAAACTAGCTATATTCCTGTTTCATCTTTTGAGTGTAGCAATGTCCCCTAAATTTTTTGTTGTTAACTTTCGTATCGATGTCCTATCCTCTTTTCATTTAGGTGATGGCTGAATGGCTAGGACGCTGGCATTCGGTTCAGATCCTGTGGTTCGAGTCCCACTGTTGGCATGGATGTTTGTAGCCGTTCAGAATCGGCTTTAAACTGTAGGTCCTGGTCTAATTAGCCCTCGTGTAGCAAAATGTTGACCGTTGCGCTCCAAACTAAACCAAACCAAACCTATCATCTTTCCATGAAAAGTGGCATTTTGTAATTAAGTTGATTAATAACCGAAATATATTTCCCTTACCTTGTAAATTTTTGTTCGTTTTATTCGAAGGATTTATTGAGAACAAAAATCTACCTTTCATAACACATGCTCCCGCCACTAATATTTTAAAGGCTACAAATGACCTGTGTGACATAGGTCGTAGACAAAATACAGCCTGTGTCTAGTCTACGACAATCCAAATGCATTCCTGGAAATTGAAAAGAATGGTGATAAAACTAACCATCTCCCTCCGAAAATTCGAGAAAAAGTTGACCACTAAATTTGCTAGGGTTATGCTCAAATTCTTACATCTGATAACAGCAAATACTCGTCAATAATTATACGACTGCTTTACGGTTAAAAAATAAATTTATTTAAACATATTATCTTGTATCGGCAGGTTCAAGCGATTTTCGTAAGTAATAATCGTTGAGGGTCAGCAAGAGTTGTTATCGTTTATAACAGCAAATTCGCAAGACCCTCTCCCCTCCCTATTCATGTTTTTCATATTTTTTCTAGAATTACAAAACTGCTCTACTATGGGCCGTAAGTCATTGTTTTCAAATTAACAATTTCCTTTCGAATGATTGGGGTAATTTATGTTCCTCTTCGTGACAATTAATAAAATCTGCAATTCATGACAGTGAAATGAGGAAAACACCCATATTATGTGTAGTAGTAAGTGTACGGTACTAACTAATGCATAACAACATATATTTTCCTCAACAAACTCTTAGATGTGTTCTAACCTAATGTGAAATTAAACTCTAACAATCATATAAAGTGTGTGCCAATATTCTCTCTTCAGGACTCGAATCTTCAATTTTGTAATATATAAGATCAGAATTTCCATTTTGATGCGCATATTAAATACCAAGTGTATCAGGAAATAATTAATAAGAAATAACACTAACGGAATTAAAAATTCTAGGTATATGACAAGAAAAATAAGGAAATAAAAAATTAGAAAATTGAAGTTTTGTTAACGGACAAAGGACAAAATTCTTGTTTGCTCTCATACTTGCATCGTATGCATCGTATGTCTATACTTGCATCATTGCATCCATACTTGCAACGTTTAATGAAGCCTAAATTCATAATTTCTAAATCGAATGTCTGATATCGAGTCGTTGACTTAGCTCTAATACAAAAGAATAAAAATAATTAATAATTTTCACGAAAGTGCTGTCGCGTGTTTATTTTCCAAGATTTCAGTGTAACATTATGTATTTAGAGGTTCATAGAATATTTAGCGTATCTCATGTTAAGTTTAAATAAAAACCCTTCGGTTAGTACCTGAAACTTTCGAACATGTCCTTCGACAAGCCAGTATAGAATGATAATAATTGCCAGATGAACAGATTTTACAACTACAGAAATACATTGTATTTCTTTTATTTTTATAATTATAAGTAGGTCTAGGTGTACCAAAATTTTTATAGTCGCATAAATACATTTTAATTTCATTCAAGATTGTCATAATAAAAATTCCTTTCGGCATTCTCTCTTCGTAATTTCTTTACTGAATTATTTTTGTAATAATAGTTTAAAATGTAATTGTATATTTTAAGCTCTCATCAAAGTATTAGCCTATGTACATAGTGGGTATTTGGTCTCCTTTAGAAGTTTAATTGCATAAATATGCGACATATTTTCAGATATTATATCAAAGGAGGAGAAATGCAGTACAGAAAGCTGTCTTTTTCACAATTTATAGCAAGTTATTCTGCGACATTTCTCCAGTGAAGTAAACGTAATCTTTAAGAAGATTTGTCATTAAGTAGAGAATATAACACTTTTGTCGACGTTTTCATAACTTAAACCAAATTTCCGATCCCAAACTGCTGACCTATCGATCTATTTTCGCTCCGTTATCCTCGTTTGCTCCATCGATGGAAGGAATTCGGAATTTATTCGGTTGACCGCTCGGCTAATTGCTAATGTACGCTAAATCAGAGCAGTGCACATCGTGAATGAGATTTCAGCAAGTAAACCCCTCCGGAGAGCATTTGAAATTCCCGTGATCTGGGACTTTACTAACATGTCACTATCCGTTCTTTGATTGTACAGCTTATAAAATGGAGCCTGAAGAGTGTGATTGAGACATAAATTGCGAACGAAATTTCTAAATCAATCTTCATTAGATAGCTTGATATTTTACATTACTTAGCGTTTAGAAATATTTATGTCTATATTGTAAATTTTTATGCGAAACATTTCGACATATTTTCTTTTAAAGCATTTCGGGAGAGAAATGTATTCCCTCCAATCTTCTTTCTGCTTTAATATTATTTTTAGTTTATATTTCTCTTTTATTTAGAAAATTGCTCTTATTAGATATTATCCTTCAGAGCTAAAATATTATAGCTTAAATTATTATATATTTATGCTAAATTTATTTTTTTTATTCTATAAATTAGAGGTATGTCAAGATTTTACTTCCAGTTCTGTAAAATCAAAATTATTAAAGCATGAATTACCAACATGCTATAAAGATTCCTGAAGATTTTTTATTAATAAAACATTTATTAAAAATAATATATGTATAAAACAGATATAAATATAGAAAAAGCTAAAATGTAAGAATTATGAATGGAAAAGGACATTCGTATAACAATTTGTTTTTCATACCAGCCATGTACTTTGTTTAAAGGACATTGATCCACCCACACTTCTGATCCATTGGCTACTTTATTATAGGAGTCACGAATAGGTGAACCAAAACTGTTCCCTGTAAGGGTGCAGCTCGGGAACTTCGTCGCTTTATCCCTGATTTGAATCCAAGATCATTTTATGGAAGCCCGAGAGGGTAACTACTACACAATTTGGGCGGCATTTAACTTATTGTAAATATAAACTTTTATATTTATAAATATAGTTAAGGGTGAACAAAGCACCCTTAACTTTATAAATATAGTTAAGGGTGCTTTGTTCAGTTTAATAACAAATTAAAACTGTCAGCCAACTATCTATATTTTATAACATTCAGCCATAAAACAGTAGCACAATACCTCTGAATATTCCCTCAAAAAATAATAGGATGGCAACTAGTTTCGATCTAATTAATAAGATAGTTAGATGTCTTCTGCTCCACGGCCTAATTAATGAATGTTAATTCATGCACTCTTGAAATCTCGTGCAAGCAGGCACGCAATATATATCTTATCATTAACCAGAAGGCAGGGCCCGATTATGAACTCTGGGGGCCCCTGGGCAGATGCTATTTGGGGCCCCCCCCCTTACGGACATTTATAAAAATACATACTATTAGAAGTACTAGGTGCATACACCAAGGGGGTTTTGGGGCCCCCTAACATCAGGGGGCCCTGGGCAAAGTCCCGATTTGCCCATGCGATAAAAAGGCCCTGCCAGAAGGCAATCCAAAGCTATAAAGAGTAAGGAATATGGCTATTGAACTCAGATGTTCTAATGTCAGGTGTTAGGAATCGTAAATTATAATTTTCATATGGTATAGAGGGAGAGTATGACGTAAGCCGAGAAATGTCTGCTACTGGGAATGTGTCATGACCACCATAAAGCGGAGATTAGACGTTACTCCATGGCAGATTCCCCCTGTATAACATAGACCCACATGAAGTACTGTTTAGCGACACCAACTCTGTAGTACATTGAGATTTTCTGGCAAACTCAAGGCTGCTAACAATTTTATATTTCTTCCAGGATGAAAATGTGCCTTATCATGTTTCAAGGACTATACTGGAGGATTATGCGGAAGATGAGTTCTACCGGATGGACTTGACTCCGCAGTAGAATCGACCTCAACCCATGATGAGGTTCTGAGAGGAACTGAAATG
The DNA here is from genome assembly GCA_907164885.2 of Dolomedes plantarius. Classification (NCBI taxonomy): domain Eukaryota; kingdom Metazoa; phylum Arthropoda; class Arachnida; order Araneae; family Dolomedidae; genus Dolomedes; species Dolomedes plantarius. The sequence goes on from OU015492.1 coordinate 59,700,544, forward strand.
ACAGACATAGGCCGACCCGATCTTATTAACTGATGAACGTCATTACCGTATTGAATGTGTAACAGGCAAATATTCTATCTCCGTAGTACAGGGAATTCTGAATAATTTACTAAGAATAGTGACTTACGCATGGCTTACCTACTGCTGCGCTAAATAAGAAAATGTGAAAAAATTTCTGAATAAATGTCTCAGTAACTCTTTAAGAGATCAACGTTTAAGATATTTGCGTTATTTGGGGGGGGGGGATGGTTTGATCCCCCAAAAAATGTTTTAGGTAAAAAGCACATCAAAATTCCAGCATAGCATATAAAATAATACGAAGATCATTTCAAAAGTAACAAGACGACGCCATTTCGCACTGGATCAAAAAAATTTTCGCTATTTGCAGTTGAGGACTGGAGGATATATTCATTGTGTGTTTGAAAGTTTTCTAACGTGTTTTGTTTTGAAGTGACAATTCTTTTAAATGCAGCCTGCAGGTGTCTCGGGTACTGTGAATATAGAAGATCAAAGATCATATATCAAGCTTGACAGTTTGTGCTCGGTGGGATCCTCACTGCTTGACATCTGAACAAAGACAGAAACACCTGGACATTGCACTGTTGTTGAAACCTTTTAGCAGTCAACGTTTTTCCACCTTAGAAGAGATTACTTTAGCCGTTACCCGAGTCATTAGATGACTCAACAAAAGTAGCATGCTGAAAGGAATAAAAAATCTTCCTAGAAGTTGGGAATCTGTTAATGAGAAGCTGGGGAACTATACAGAAGGACTGTAGAGAAAAATTATCAGAAATCAAACAGGTATAAAAGAACTAATTTAGCGTGCATTACTTTTGAAATGACTCTCGTAATAAGCGTGATTAACCTATCAGTATCACGTCATAGTTTTATGTCACCTTTCTTAAGTCACATAATGTAATTGGTGTTTGATTTATGCTCTTTTTTCTATTTTTAATATAACTTAAGCCATATTAAGTATGTAGTAGATGCAATGAGACTACAGTTCTTATATTATAGTTAAACAAGAGGAAAACAATTGCTTTAGACAATACTTATTGGCGTTCCTCAGTGCGAGAATGGATTTGGCTCTTAGTCTTGCTTTCTTTAAAACATATGTTTTAATAACCCTTAGATATTTCCTTTTTAATCTCGATGCAACTATTAAAATTTATATCATAGCTCTGTAGATAAAATTGAATTATTTGTTTTTCTCATCACTGAATATGACTGCATGTGTTTTTCATATATATGGCTCATGATTTAATATACTTCTTTAGACGAATTAAGACAAAATTTAAATAGCTCTTTTCATTAATATTTTATTCCATATATAATATTGAAAAGTACATTAAATTTATTTATCCTCTTTATCTATTGCGATTAATTCTATATGCTCCTCAGTGAAGATTTCATCAAGCGAAAATCCATTCCTACTTTGGCATGGAATTAAGAAGATCTTACGATATCTTTTAAGTTAGATAATACTAGATGGTCACAAATTGCTTTCCACGACTAACGAAGATAATTCAGATTTAGAAGAGAGACAAAAGGAAGCAAACTTTCTAATTTTCTGCCAATAAATGCGGAATGTTCTAAATCACTCAAGTTATTTGTTGGATAGTTTTAAGGGTGTTTTTAAAGATGTCACGTGTTTCAAACTCATACAGCTAAAATGTTTTTATTAGAGGGTCACATTTTGAAACAAATTATCTTATAAATTGTAATTGAAATATTTTTTTGCATTTTTCAATCATATAAACAAGCATTCTGCCCATCGCTTTAAAAGAAACTTTACTTAATTTAGGGGAGGAGAAAAGATCACAAAGATTTCGAACGATTATTACCTCTTTAAAGTCGTATCATAACAAGACCGAGATATTTGATTACCTTCAGAATTTACTCAGTTCTCAACTGCTCATATCAGCCTTATTCAGAAGCTTACCTAATTGAATACATGCGTTAGTGTATGTATATGCTAGTATAGTAATTTAGTCCCTCAAAATTTAACCATAATATAGTTCACAAGTTCAACACCATAGAAGATACACGAGTATAATACAATTTTCTTTATTTATAGAATCTCATAGTCAAAGCAGCCGAGTCGAATTCGGACGGAATCCCCAGAGACAAAAAGACAAAATTCTACATATTAACAAGACAGGGAAAAATTCGTGCATTCAAAATGTGAGGCCAAGACACGCACTGTGATTCCAATATTGGAAAATGTTTAAATTTATTTGATTGCGCAGCTTGATTGTAGAACGTAAATTTGTTTATGTTACACCATCATCAGAGGTATTAAAATATGTTACAGGTAGTGTGAAGTACATATTCTGATGCTTATGTCTCTTCACTTTATTTTAAATAACTTACTTAATCCTGTACCAAGAACAGTACCGGAACGGATGATACCTAGTACATTCTACATTCTATAGGGGTGGCCAAAGTGAAATAGGCACATTTTTTCCTGTAATGGTTTATTGGTTAGAATATGTGAACAAAATTACTGATATTCATGCGTTAATGTATGAATATGCTAGTATAGTAATTTAGTCCCTCAAAATTGAACCATAATTATAGTTCACAAGTTCAACACCATAGTAGATACACGAGTATAACACAATATAATTTATTAATAGAGTCTCATAGTCAAAGCAGCCGAGTCGAAATCGGACGGAATCCCCAGGGACAAAAAGACAAAATTCTGCAGGAGCTACTTATCTGCTACACATAGTCGCCCTGTTGGTTTAGAAAAGTGTTCCAGCGTTTCATATATTTTTAGCACCTTGAGCAAAGAACCTCCGTAGTTGTCTGTAAATTCAATCTTGAACAGACATCTGCCTCGTTAGCAAACCGGTGGCCCCTGCAAGGCTTTTTCAGTAGGCCGGGGATGTGGCGGTCACAGATTCACAGGTCGGAGCTGTAGAGTGGAACCTCCCAGCGAGAGGAACCCAGTAGAGTGGAACCTCAAATCTTGTGCAATGCAGTCGATTCGATTGTGACTGCCATGTGCGCTTGAGCAGATTCTCGATATGTCCAGTGCTCACACTTCCATGGTGAAATTTCTTAAATCTTCTGAATACCGTGCAGTGACAGACACTCATGTATATGTACATCTCTCTCACGACTATAAATTTCGGCTTCACCAACACTTTATATTGTCAAAAAATGAATAACCGCACGCTGGGCCTGTTTGGAAGAATTCATGTCATGACTGTATGTAGTCACCTAGATTAAACACGTTCAATTAGCACAATGAAACTTTCCGTCGATGGCAGCTTTCATCCAACGTCATCAGATGTTGGAAACGCAAAACTCTGGATATTTAATCACTGCCGCTGAAACAAAAGTCTCTCTTTCATTTGGACAACCCTCATAATTCTCAAAATTTTCTGGTATAATAAAAAAAAATGCAAAAAATTCCGAAAACCGAGGTAAGAAGGTGTACTTACGAATACAGTAAAATAAAAGCACCAACACGTGTCCCATAACACCAATGCGGGTATGTAACCAAACAGTGTGTGACAAGGTTTAGTAAATTGCCAGCTACTGTAAACAAAGAGTTCATGGATTGTCTAGATTTTACATGAAAGGCATACTAATTCTTGTTTGTTGATTGATTTTGGGGAGCTTTATTATACTAAGCGAGAAGTAAACATACCAGGACGTACACTTAAAAGCCAATATCGAACGGCTGTAAACAACCATGGCTACCAAAGAACTCTAGTTCTGAAACTCCGGTAGTGATCACAGGTGACTTATTCTATCATCTCCCCGCCAGGTGTTAACTCCGCTAGGTAGCAGCCATATTTATTCGCTCAGACCAGTGTTAATCTATGGAGACAATACTATATATCCAATGATTGTCATTTTGGATTTAAAGATGTTTCTCTTAAACTGTACTCTGTAATAGAGAAATAAATTGTTTACTCCGGTAACTTTTACATTCCTTAAAGGCTTCTGTTCATCCTTTATTATGGCGCAACTTGTTTTTTCTGGACCTTGCGCAAAAGAAACCCTCCAACCAACCAACCTTTAAGGGGGGGAATCACCTTAAAAATTTGAAAAAACTGAATTTTTTATTATGATTTAATTTTTAAGAATGGAATCTAAGGAACCTTTAAAAGAATGAAGTTACTACAATTAGAACTAATTTTATGGCCAAATGTATACAGCTAATAGTAAAGAAATTCACAGAAACTGTAAACTTTAAATGGCTTTTTCTAAAAACTGTCATTTTCAAACTTGTGCCCACTATCTCTTCAAAATTAATGGTCACAATTTGCTAAAATTTTGTATACACGTATATCGAGTATGTTTATACAATTTCTACCTAAATTTAAGTAATTACATATTACTAGTTTTTTACAGCAATTTTTTGTGAAAAATTTTATAATATTTGTTGTAGATTTCAATACATTTGCCTGAAAAAATATTTTTATGTGAAATTATTTTAGGTGTAGATTAAAGTATAACCTATGGATAGAATATATATACAAATAACTTAATATATATCTTATAGTTTTTTAAAAAATCTGCACGCAATGCATTGACCTAAGATTCATTATTCATAAAACATTAGTTTTTGTTTACATAAAATAATTTCAAATAATCTCCCAACAATTCTGTTTTTGTTTTCTAATAGATAAATATTTGTAGAATTCTTTCTAAAAAATTGGTTTAAATTAATTGCAAATTAACTGCTTTACAACACATTAAGCTTAGTAGTAAAATCGTGTATTTTTGCGAGTGCCAAGGTGATCTCCGCCCTTAAAAGAAACTCGAATAGTATTTTAAAATTTGAAATGTTCGGGAGAAAAAATGTTGGTACACTGTGCTTTAAAGCAGATAGTTTCCTTTGGTAGACGAACTTTCTAAAATGAATAAGATAACAGAGCAAATTTTTTTTCCTATTACGGAGTATAATATTAAAAAAAAACATCAAATCCAATTCGAAAATAATTGGAAAAAATTTGTCTATTCGTTAACATTGAGCTGAGTGAACTCGATATGGCTGCTATCCTTGCTATGCCTTGTAAGAACCACTTTTTTTATACAGTGGTGATCAGGGTTTATTGTAGTCAGGGATGCTTCATATTATATGGAGGTGGCATCGTCAATTACAGCGATGTCCATGTTTGAGACCATATGCTGTTTTTGTTGTTTCTTATGCCCCCTGGCTGGAATGTAATTCCAGACCAGGTCTATATAAGCTTCGGGCTGAAGTGTGTGACTTCGGTTTGAATAGCAGCACCAGGGTTGGAGTCTGTCTTAGTTAGTTGCCACGTCAATTTTGGCCGATCACCCCCTGGGGGTATCGTACCCTCTACACCATCTTTCCGATCTACGGATTTAATGTGCCCATATCTGGCCTAGACACGGAGCGACCATATGTAGTGAGGCTGATAGTAAAAGTATATAGATGGCTGACTTCTATCCTAACAAGGTTATATGTATATTGAAGTGACCCTCTAATGAAGTATAAACGACACTTAATAGATATATAACAAAGTTTATTATTTGCTTGACACATATACTTGCGTTTCAAAACAATACTGCGTAATACTGGTACAACATGTATAAAAACTGTGCAAGTAAATTCAGTTCGAAATACTCACAAATTACTCTAAAGTCAAACCAGCGATGCTGCTCAGTAATATTATTCCTATGACCACAAATAACCTTCGTCTACCGGATTGGCAAGAACTCGCGTAAGTTTTGAAGCAATCTAGCTAATCACCACAAGCGGCAACTCGCATAAATCGCTACAAACAAACCAGACTGACTGTGTAACCTGGCTACTCAGTATTTATAGTAACCGTCTATGCTGATTTTAGCATAACTTTGTAGCTTCTTTGGATTTATGCGACTATAATGATCGATTATTTTTAATCGATTCTTAGGTAGACATTACAACGTATGGAGATATACTGACTGCTGTTCATCGGCGACGAAGGATGGAATTTGCATGCCAGTACCGCAAATGGATTTTCACTGAGTGGAGACAGGTGGCTTTTTCCGATGAATCATGTTTTATCCTCCATCGGACAGATGCACGTTGGCGTATACGGCGTGACACTTCTGAAAGCAAACACCCTGCAACAATTGCAGGAAGAGTCCAAGCTGGAGGAGGGAGCATTATAGTCTGGGGAATGTTTTCGTGGAATTCTCTGGGTTCACTCATCATTGTGGAAGGCACGATGGATCAACACAAGTATGCATCTATCCTTGCGGACCATGTTCACCCTACATGCGAATTGTTTTTCTTCAGGATGATGACATCTACCAGCCGGACAATGCGACGTGTCATAAAGCTCGCAGTGCACGTGCGTGGTTCGAAGAGAACCAGGATGAGTTTACCGTACTCCCTTGGCCAGCAAATTCCCCGGACTTGAACCCAATCGAGAATCTTTGGGACCACCTCGATCGGGTTGTTCGCACCATGGATCCTCACCCTCGTAACCTAGCGCAGCTGGCCAAGGACTGGAGTCGGCATGGCTCAACATCCCACTGAACACCTTCAGGAACCTAACTGACTCTCTTCCTGCACGTCTCTCAGCGGTCCGCTCTGCGAAAGGAGGTTATTCTGGATTTTGACAGGTGGTCACATTCATGTGACTGTGTACTATGGGTGCTTACTTCGCTGGGTCTTTGAAAGGGTGGATTTTCAAATTACACTGCTAGCCACTGTAAATGCAACACCCTGAAGGAAACATGCAAATACCATGAAATTTACAACATGCATTAGCGGAGGTGAGATATGCAAATGATTAGAATTTCAGAGCAGACACACATCACGCGCGCCTGTGGCGCCACTTCAAAGCGCTATTTAAGGCTTGGAGATTTCGACGATTTCAAGTTCGGCAATTGTGTTTTTCTTGTGGTTTTTTCAAAAAAAACGATCAATTATGCCTCGTCGAAAACAGCGATCATCTTTCGATCAAGAATCCGAGTTCGACAGAGGAAGGATAGTGGCCTACCGAGATTGTGCATTATCTTTCAGGGAAATCGGTAGTCGTGTTGGACGAAACCAAACAACTGTAATGCGGATATGTGATCCTTGGATGCAGGAGGGTACGACGGACCGGCGTGTTCGATCGCATCCACCTCAGCGCACAACTATGCGCAAATAAAGGCACCTAAACATATAAAAACACCTATTATTTCCTTTTAATTTATGTGTCCTCTCATGTTCGCTTTGCCGCGGAGTGCGGGAGTTTCGAACTTTTATTCGTAAACAACGCCATGTTGGAAAATGACGTCATCGTCATTTTCCGGCGAAAGATAAACTCTCATTGCATTTTGATTCGCTAAATGCAAATTTTTTGTCAGTATTCAAATTTTTTTCATTGTTTTGTGATTGGCTGCCAGAAATGTAACTGCAGCTTGTTAACCTTGTTTAAGCACTATATATAACGAGTCTGACTGTAGTTTAGCGGTGGTGTATCGCTGTTGCATTAAATTATTTTTTGTGATACTTGACATATTAGTCTTGTATCGTATTTTATTACTTGTTTCTTTTTTACCGGACATGTAACCGGTTGATGTATTTCTTTTTTAAGTTTTTAATTTAAATAAACTACTTTAATTTTTTATCTTAAATTTTCTTTGGCTCAAACTTCACGTGATGACAGGCAAATTGTGCGCATGGCAGTGACGGATCGCTCAGTCAAATCACGAACCATAGCACAGCCCATGCAGTCTGTAACGCATCATCCAGTGTCTGCGCGTACCATTCGACGCCGTTTACAGCAGAGTGGTCTGTCCGCAAGACGTCCATTTCTTTGTCTACCCTTGACGCAGAACCACAGACGTCTCTGCCGCCAATGGTGCGATGACAGAAGGATGTGGACGGCAGAATGGAAAGAAATTGTCTTTACTGACGAGTCACGCTTCTGTCTGCAACACCACGATGGTCGCATTCGAGTCTGGAGACACCGTGAAGAGAGGATGCTGAACAGCTGCGTTATGCACCGCCACACTGGTCCTGCACCGGGTATTATGGTATGGGACGGTATTGGATATCACTCTCGCACACCTCTAGTACGCATTGCCGGTACTTTAAACAGCCAGCGCTACATCTCCGAGGTGTTGGAGCCAGTTGTCCTTCCTTACCTTCTGGGCTTGCCCACAACCATATTTCAACAGGATAATGCGCGACCACACGTGGCACGCATTGTCCAACGGTTCTTCGTCAATCGCCAGATTGAATTGCTTCCCTGGCCGCCTCGCTCTCCGGATCTTTCGCCGATAGAAAACATGTGGTCCATGGTTGCTCTACGATTGACCCAGATTCCATCCCCAGCTGCCACAGCAGATCAACTTTGACAACGTGTGGAAGCTGCTTGGTCTGCTGTACCCCAAGAACTCATCCAAAGTCTCTTTGAATCAATGCCGAGGCGTGTGGCAGCGGTGATCTCCAACAATGGCGGTTACTCTGGCTACTGATTTTGGCTGGAACCACACTTCACAGAATTCTATAAATTTAATCATTTGATACTTGGTCAACATGATATCTACAAAATAAATTTTGTTGTGATATCTCTTGTCTTTCTTGGTGTTGCAATTTGTGTGGCCAGCAGTGTATTTTAGAAAGTAAATTTTTCTGTTGAAAAATGTATTATTAACTAAATAATCGAAGGTAATGATATGGTGTTATTCTTTGTTTTAGAAATTTTGTAGGGGAGGAGGTTTGCTTTAATTCCCGGCCAAATATCCCGCCCTGGATAACTCCTTTTGTATTATGATGGGAAACACGTGCCACCATCCCGGAAACTAACCAGAAATAATTTTGTCTACAAAACTTACATGTTTTGGCTTATCCTTGAAGATACCTGAGATATCGGAGAGAGGAAATCAGGGCTCGTTCAAAGATACAACGTTTTCATTGAATGTAGCGGCGATATTTCGAATAGCTTTTTAAGAACATTTAATAATTGCATTTCATCTTTATTTAGAAGTTACATTAGAGAAAATTACGATTATGTCATTGGTATATTATCCGCATTGCAGTTTCTTCTGTTTACAGGCTTTTGTTCACTAAAGATTACTTTGAATAACAGGGATTACAAATTGAAAGGTGGTTTAAACTGGTTCCTCTTAATAAAACCCCATAAGTTCATTGTTAAATTTAGTTTTACCTAACGTAAATTTTTTTATTTTATGGTTTAGGGATACACTTTAAATACACTATATAAGTAGTGTAAAGGGAAATTTTCAGTAATAATAAGGTTTTCCTTTTACTTGCATTAATCTCACTTATATTTGTTTCAAATGTTTTCTAATTTTTTTCTATAATCACGAATATAATTAATATCTCCTTGTGAAAGGAAAATAATGTTCATTTATAAATAAGACATAAGAATTTAATGAAATAAAATACTAAATATCATCCTTAATTAAAATTTTCTAACTGTGTTAAAACAAAGTTACTGAGTTACTGCATATTTACCAAGTTGCATGCTAATGCATATACTATTATCAGATAAGGAGATATGACGAGCCAGTAATTATAAGTATGAAAGCTATAATTATTCAGGTGCAATATTAATAGCCTTATAATCATGGACCGTTAGTTGGAACACTGTAAAGGTAAGCAATGGGAAGTCATCTGTTAATTACACCGAGAAAGTTCAAAGATTCAGTGGATGTAATGTTAAAGCCCAACAAACTTACGTATTCTTCTTAATTTACTACTGAATAAAATATGAAACTGGTTAAATTAAATTGCATATATAATTCAATTTTTTGGCATCAAAGAAAAAAATTCTGTAATATTTTTTCATATTACGAGTATCAGCCTAAAATGTCTTCACACATGAAACTTTATTTGCTGTTTATTTATTCGTATAATTTTATTCAATCATTTTTCAATTTCACCAACATTATTGTCAATATATATATTTAAATAAAATCATGAAATACAAAACACACACACACACACAAAGAAAAAAACCTTCACCTCCGAATATGCAGTAGAGTCTATTCTAAATATCTTTTGAGTTCTTGGGAAGCATAAAAGTACATAAAACCGTATAAAAGTGCCTTCTATTTTTATTTCGTTTGAAAAGAACGCAAGCATGAATCCACATCGTTGGATAATTGTTTTCAGAGGCCATCACATACTTTTGAAAATTCAGATCGTATATCGAAAACATTGCTTATCTCTTCTAATTCCCATCACTGTTTATGCCAGCAAGATTTTAAAAACAGGATCAAGTTTAAAATTGGCATTTAAAAAAACAGACTTTAAAATCCTAGAATTGAAACTAAATATGCTATTGATATCTTTAATTTACAAGTAATATCTTTCATTCGCTATCCATTTGCTCATAATATAAAAAAAGAAAACTACTGTGAATAAGGATAAAAGGTTTATTCAATTTGGAATTGTTTGTTTGTTTTACCCTGCAAGTGTAAGCTTCATATTTTTTACTTCAAACATACAGGGTCATACATCTAATGATATACGTATATCATCAACATGGAAAGATCAGCATAAATTTACTTTAATTTGCTAATTTTAAAATTTCTTTCTTTTTCTGAATTTTTGCATAACAGCTAAGTAGCATATGAATTGGTCAAAATAATCGGGAGCCAGAGGTAAACTAGCGGTACCGCGCTGGTCTTTGGACTGGGGGGTGCTCGATTCGAATACCGGCAAATACGGTTAAATGCCCTTCGTATCTAGACCGGCTATGATTAAGTCTATGGACGGGAAAGTCCTTGTATGAAGTCAAAGAGGGTGGAAGAAGGTACGAGTCCCCTAGATGTCACCCCTGGGGTTGCTCGTTCAAAATTATGGAGGCACCTAACCAAATCGGACTTCGTCCCTTGTGGTGCCATTGTTAACCAGAGTAGCAATCCTCTGCCAGCTGCCATCTATGATCTAGACTTATTCCGGCCAGTAGGCATAATTTTTTTTATTGAGAAATAATGATGATAATAATAATAATAATAATAACAATAATAATAATAATAATAATAATAATAATAATAATAATTTTTCCATACAAAAAATATATAACTTCACGATAATAAATATCCTTAAAGTTGTTTGAATTCATACTAGCGAGTTAAATCCTTACAGTATATGATATTCAAAATGTTTTAAACAAGGAAGTGATAAATCTTACTTTGAGAAACTTTTTATCTACCCGACTTTTAAATCAATTGCGTCTTAATTAAAACTCTTTTGCATTTTGTTTTAATAATCTATTTCATAGTATTTTTTGTTAGGATATCATTACTTCTTTTTTCTTTATTCAATTTACAACCAAGAAAAGAAAAAAACTTCAATTGATAGTGTTTGTTTGTAAGTAATTGCATATGTTTGTTACCTAAATATTTAGTTTGTAGTCAGTTTTGTCTTTGTTCTCTTTTCTATTACACGATGTCATTTCCTCTCAGTATGAGTGAAAATTCCAAGATGTATTTTTATTTCCGAAACACCGAGTTTTATGGAAAAATCGGGTAGTTCAAGGGACATTCTTTTGTCTAAGAGTTTGCCGTAAAGACGAAAATCCACAGAAGTATAGTGAACGCTCACTGAAGACACGATTGAAATATACTAGGGGAACGAGGGAATCGGCAGCGAGCTTAACTGACCAGTGCTTTTTCTAGTAGATGGAAATCGAATTAGATACACTATAAAGGTAATTCTCCTAGTTATAGTTAAACTGTATTGTAGGAGAGTGCTTTGTCTGGATGATGAACTGTACTCCTCACTTTATACGAGTCTGCCAATAAAAAGTGTGTTTTTATTAGACACTAGTCTGCGACTTAAACATATTCATTATTAATTTAGAGATAGATTAAGTAATGCTTTTTTGGTGACTAGGTATGAATATAATTTAATTTTAGAATGTCTGTTAAACAACAAGTATAAAAATATATGAGTAATTATTTAAATTCTTTGAAATAATACTTATTTAAAAATAATTCTTTAAATAAGTTTTATACATCCTTGGATAAATTTTAGCTGTATTTCATATTCGAATGAAATTTTATAGCGCTAGAAAACAATGGCTAAATTTCTTATATCTGTTCAAGGGAATAATGCGAAAATTTTCATTAAAACAGAACGTTGTATTCATAATAAAAAAGTATTATATCTTCAAAAATACCTACTATGTATTTCTTTCGTATTTTGTTTACTTTAATGTCATTATTATTATTGTTGTTTTAACTTTGATGTTATGAATCTTTATATTAAAATCAGCATTTATTTGCGAAATAAGGAATTTTAAAGCTTTTTAAGGGATATTTTAAAATACTATTTGATACACAGTTTTTATCTGTACTTTAGTTTAATTTGTATTTTGTAAGAAATTTGTATTTATGTTTAATTTGTAAAACCGTTTAGTTTCTATGCTTTTACTTAAGAAAGAAAAAATAAAGTCATAAATATGTAAATATATAATTCTATCGATTTAGTTCTGCAAAAATTACAGAAAAGAAAATCGATGCCAAAACAGTCGGTACCTTCAATCATGATTGAGAAAGTATGACCACTCAAAAAAAAAACTTAATTCTCTGCCGATCTTTCTTTCGTTTCAATTTTGAAATTCTTAGTTTCATTTTCTAAGGATTTTTCATGGCCTTCAGCTCACAAGGAAATGTATCGTGTGACAAAAATAACTAGTTAAACTAATAGATGCTATTGGACAACCTTGCTAAGTAAAAAATATTTTTTTAAATTTTTAAACAAATTTCTAATAAGCGATTTTATGTCAGAAAGGTTACAATACTTTTCCTTATTTCTCCTGTAACTAATATAGTTACATATATTTTTAATATATAATTTCTCTAGCTTAAGTTTTCTCTTTAATCTCTAATATTTTCAAACTCGTACTATCAAATTCTGAGATTAATACAGTTGAAACTAGCGAAATATATGATTATATATTTCACCGTTAATAACAAAACAAGAAAGGCGTATCTTACGTTTGTCTATATCTTATCAAAATGAACTTCAATTCTTTCAAGTACCGTTAATTAAAAACTACTCCCCGTATTTTGTTCCCTGTAAGAAAAATAAAGCCTTTATCTGCTATCATCGGGGCAATTAAAGTGTCAGATGCTACTAATGTATCCAGTGCATACCTTAAGTCTTATTACCTTTAATAATCATTTTTTATCGACTTCTCGTGAAAAGGATTATGTTATATTTAACAGTTAGCGATCATTTCCGTTTTAATACCTCTGAGAATGTGCCCCGTCCACTGACTGATAGGGCACAAGATTCACTTGGCACCGTTAGTCGTAGCACATCCTGCTTGTCTTCCTAGAGACACGCAGCTCCGATCAGAAGCTCACACACCGGCTACAACGGGAGCTTCTATACTACCTTCAAGCCATATCGCAAAGAAGCTTCCAAATAATTCTAATCCGGTTGATAAACCTTGCAATTAAGTTCCTCGATGACATCTTAATCCCCCTACCTATCAATTAGAGGAGGCTCTAATAACCTTCTGGATTAAGTGGCCAACAATGGGGGTGGTTGAAGAACAGTTAAGAGCAACACAATAAGCTGCGATAAAGATCACGGTTCGGGGTTTGTTAGTTTTGTAAGCTTGAAACTCCAACGTCCGAGGCAAGGAATATTCTATTGTCTTGTGATTAAGAGACATTACTTTCAATGAAAATTACAGGTAAAACAATGAATATCATACTGACGATATGTATGTTATGACAATGAGACATTCATGTTAAAAATCGAATATCACGCGTGATTTGGAATATTGTTTAATCCATTTAGTTTATATTACAATGCCTAAAAACTACGCTTTTTTATTTACTAACTAATATTTCAAGAAATCTTTTCGGTACATTCTTCAAATGTGTGACATCTTTAGTACACAACGTTAATATTTAAGATGGCCCTGTCCCGATATTTGCAGATAATATAATTCTATATTTACAAATAAAGTTTGCCTAAAGTTATACTCATTATGACAGTGATTTTTCTTGAAGATAATTTAAACACGTTATGTATTAAAATAACATTTATACGGCTGCTAGTTATTAGCAGTATCGGATTTGCTTAGGTCAATGTTAGCCTATAAAGAAAGTTTTTCCAATGACTGACATTTTTTAAGAGAGAGACATTTTTTACTCTGCTTTCTTATTTATTTTTAAAATTTCGTCCCCCAATGGAAATTATTTGCCTTTAAAATTCAGTATACCTCATCTTTTTCCCGAATAATTCTCATTTAAAGATATTATTTGGACTTCTTATGAAGAAGGAAATAGATACCCGGGTAAAAAGTTTTTATCACGATCACGGAGATCAATTTTTAAAAACAATCTGTAATTAAAAGTCGATAATTAATGGAATTTTTCCATAGGTTAACATTAAGCTGAACGAATCTAAAATGGCTATTACCCAACAGACTTAAAACCACGAAATATATATTTTTTAGGTACAAACATCAATAGTAAACCAGATTTAGCCTTTTATTAGTAATAGGAAAGACATAATTTTAATAAGCAACTATCCTTATCTATATTTATGCTTGAAAACTTTTAAGTATTATATATTAACCTTTCTATTAGCAACAAAAGCCTTTAAGACACGCAATCTGAAGGTAATAGATATAGTTAAATCTCATACCTCCTCATATTTCAATAAACCACCACATAATTTCCGGTAAAGGCAACTATTATCAAATTACATGGCAAACTGTAATAACATAGGTAGATAAAGTTGACGTTAATTATGTTACCTGGCTTCCATAACGAATATACCAAAATCTGACAGTGGATATAATGATTCTTCTACTACAAAGCAGTCAAGAGAAACAAGGCTAAATATAAACCGTTAGTCATAAAAACGGATAATTATAACTTTCTAAGTATCACACTAGTTTCTAAGTTTCATTAATCACCTATTTCACTTCTAATAGTTACTTGTGGACATAACACCTATGCTTCGAAATCATATACTATTTTTTTAGCACTGAAAGTATATAATTATAAGGGAAATTCTATATAATTATCGAGGAAAAGGACGTTTGCATATTATAAAAGAGTTAGTATTTATAAGACCATTAAGCAAATAGCATATATTTAACGAATAGAAACGTATAATTTTTAAAGCGACCTTTATCAACACTGAAATAAAGAAATTATTCAATTATTACACCAATAAACTGTATTCGAACTGTCTTGGCATATATTTGACATAAATAAATCGATTACTTATTAAACTTTACAACTTACTACAGTTCGACAATTAGAAAAATAAAAGATACCTACAGTTAATACAAATGCCGAAATTGGAGGTTAAATACTGAGAGAGTATATTAAAAAGACAATGTAACAATTACTCGTATTTTGAGCGATTTATAATTTTACTCTCATAATTTTTACAATGTTATAACGTTACCTGATGCTGATATTATGCAATTAATGAAACTAAAAGTAAAATAACCACTGATTTTCATCGCATCTCTCAATTTTAAATACATTTAATGTTAATCTCTTTTATTTAAATGTAAAATTTTAAATCAGAGACTAAATATTATGGCAGAAAAATATTAATAGTAGACCGGATATTTTAATTGATTTGCACTACAGGATGTGTTACCAAAATATTAGAATTCTTAAAATCCCAGATTGGGGCACTTTGTAAAAAAAATTAATATTTGAAACTGTTAATGTTAGATTATGACAGGAAGATGAAAGATAAGAGTAAACATGTTATATATATTACATTTGTTATTACATTTTGTAAAACTTCTCTAGACGGTCATCCTTCAGAACAGCCACTTTTTTTCTGAACCATGACTTCCTGCCACAGAGAAGTTTCAATTTATACCTATCTATCTATCTATCTATCTATCTGTCTATCTCCCCCTCTCTCTCTTTCACTATATATATATATATATATATATATATATATATATATATATATATATATATATATATATATATATATATATCAGTTCTGTAATTGACTGACTGACTGACATACAACGCACAGACCAAACCGCTGGATCTAAAGGGGTGAAATTTTGCATGGCGATTTTTCTTATAGTGTAGGGGTGCACTAAGAAATATTTTTGAAGAATTCTTCTTAAATTTTTTAAAATAAAATTTTTAAGCTGTTTTTGTAACTGTTTTTAAGTTTTCATTTAAAATAATAATTTAAAGGTTATACAATTTATATCACAAGAAAGATCATACAAATTCCTTTAAAATGAGATCTTTTTCGAAACTTTACCTCCATTTTCAAATTTTCGGTGAGTTTTTAAAGATTAATTTTTAGAATTTAATTTAGTAAATACTGATCACGTGATTTCTTTTTCTGGTACTTTAAATAAATTTATCGTTTATTTATGCATAACAACTAAATAGACAAAAATAATTTTTTTTCTTGTTAATGCGGCAGACGATTGGACACTATCCAAAAAAATATTAAAATACAATAAAAGATTAATGTTCCTTAAACTATACTATATTAACTGTACTATATTCTTTAGTATGTCATATATATATATATATATATATGTATATATATATTTTACATCAATTGTATACATTGATCGTCGTATTTATTATAAATATATATTTATTTATTTTTTTTCTGGCATTAATTGCATACATTGACCGTTGTATGTAATTTGAATGTACTAGCGAAGTGCGGGTTTTCAACTAGTATATATATATATATATAATAAATACAACGATCAATGTATGCATTTGATGTAAAAAAAAATACTTATAAAAAATCGTAACGGATATTTTTATAGACAAAATAATGTGGAAGAAACTATTCAAATTAAATCTAATAGAAGATACTAAAGAATATAGTACAATTAATATAGTACAGTTTGAAGAACATTTCTTTTACTGTATTTTAATATTTTTTGGATATTAGCCAATCGTCTGCCGCATTAGCAAGAAAAAAATATTTTGTTTGTCTATTTCATTGTTATGAACGTGACGATAAATTAATTTAAAGTACCAGAAAAAGAAATCACGTGATCATTATTTAATAAATTAAATTCTAAAAATTCATCTTTAAAAATTCACCAGAAATCAGAAAATGGAGGTAAAGATTCGAAAAATATTTCAATTTAATGCAATTTTTATGATCTTTCTCGTGATATAAATTTTATAACCCTCAAATTATAATTTTAAATGCAAACTTAAAAAATGTTACAAAAACAGATTAAAAATTTAATTTTAAAAAATCTACGAAGAATTTTTCAAAAATTTTTCTTTGTGCACCCCTACACTATGAGAAGAATCGTCGTGCAATATTTCGGCCCTTTAGGTCCAGCGGTTTGGTCTGTGCGTTGTATGTCAGTCAGTCAATCAGTCAGTCAGTCAGTTACGGAACTGTTATATATATATATATATATATATATATATATATATATATATATATATATATATATATATATATATATATATATATATATATATATATATATACATGCTGCCCATTTTCTAGCGATTAGGATTCGTTAGAAAACTGACATTTTTTAATCGATGCCCTTACGTGACTGATATATAACTACAATATTTCCGTTACATATTTTCGAAACCGAAAAATAGAGTTCAATGATAAAATCTTTAAGAGAGTTTGGAAAGTGTCTTGGTCGAATAAGCAAGAAAGCAATAGTTTATAAAATAAAGATTTTATAGCATTTCTCACTCTTTGAAATTAAGACAATATGCATATGTGCAATGCTTGTCATTTTCATCAATTATTAAGATAAAAGATTGTATAGTTCAAGTATTTAATAAACCCTTTTATGAAGATAAGTTTGAAACAGTCTGTGACAATCATGACAGTGCCAAGAATGAAGATGATGAATTAAGCTTCAAAATTTTAAGTCAGGAAAAGATAAAATTTCTGGTAGTTTTAATGTAATTTAGAAAATATCGCGTTCTTTGAATTTATCAATGATCATTATATCTTAGATATACTTGAGATCATTCTGGGAGAAATACGGATGTAAACAAGGTCGACGACTTTGTTGCATATGTAACAAGTAAGTTTTCCCTCAGATTGTTATTATTGCTGATTAATTAGGCTTAATTGTTCAGGAAAACTATAGTATTAAAGGTAAACAAAATTGTGTTTCAATCCTTATAAATCAAATTGAAAAAAATCTTTTTTACATTCTTTAAATGTCTTAAGATGTGTCATTATAATTTTTTGTGATCAGATAATGATACATATAAACTGGAATTTTTAGCATATGGATGACACACACAATATTAGAGACCTATTTATACCTTAAAAATATTTAATAACTCATATATACAAATTACTGAGTAAATAATTTTTCCTAATTTATTTAACTACTTTTCTTCTGATAATTTAACATCACTGATAAAGAAAAAAACACATAATTATAAAAAGTTACACTGAGTTTATTTTCATGTTTATAACTTCTCAACTTTTGTATTAGCATAAAGTGCAAATGAACTCTCCTATGTCTCAAAAACTGTTAACAAAAATACCACAGTGTCATTATAATTTTTTGTGATCAGATAATGATACATATAAACTGGAATTTTTAGCATATGGATGACACACACAATATTAGAAACCTATTTATACCTTAAAAATATTTGATAACTCAAATATTCAAATTACTGAGTAAATAATTTTTCCTAATTTATTTAACTACTTTTCTTCTGATGATTTAACATCACTGATAAAGAAAAAAAACACATAATTATATAACGTTACACTGAGTTTATTTTCATGTTTATAACTTCTCAACTTTTGTATTAGCATAAAGTGTAAATGAACTCTCCTATGCCTCAAAAACTGTTAACAAAAATACCACAGTTTCATGTATGATTAAAACTGATAAATTGCAGGTGTTCTTCGCACGTACTAATTTTGAATCTTAGATATGTGTACTAGACCTCAGGGTTGGAAATTTTAAAAAGAGAGAAAACAATGTTCAATAGCGTGTTATGTATTTAAAAATAAAATGATTCTAATGAAAATTCATTTTTTTATATATTAGAAAATACAATTCATTTTAAATGAATGAAGGAGTTAACTGAAATTAGTAGATGCATTCTCTCGAAATATTTCCATTTTATGTTTTACGTTGACTGTTAAGACAGTTTAGCTTTAAATTTGAGAACTAAACTAAGCATTCTGTTATTAAGATATACTCTTCAAATTATTAATTTTTATTAATAGACAACTTATCAAAATTCAAATCTTTATGATTATGGATTCGAAAACGTCTATAATTTCTTGTTGGAAATCATGGAAGCTATTTTTTTTAAAGTTTGTATTGAATTTTTACTGTGATTCAAATAACTGTACCGTGTTCATAAAATGGTACAACTATTTTTTTTTTTAAATTTTGTAGTTGCAATAGTGACAATAATTCTTATATATGATGTCAATAAGAATTCTAGAGCAGCCTGTCTTACTGAAATGAAGATCAAAGTGTCTGGCTTTCTCATTTCTGTACATTAATAATGTGTACAGCGAGAAAATGAAACTTTGGAAGATATTAAAATCCATTTGTACCTTCCTGTGTTCTCCTGTACATTCAATGAAACATGTCTTTATATCACACATTTTTCAATGAATGTACTGCGATGGTGAAAAATAACTCATCTTCCATTTTCGAAGGAATTCGAAAGATGGATCGGTATTAGAAAGAAGCCCATTTTAATTCAAAGGTTTTCAACTACTAACTTTCGAACAGTTATTAAAATTACGAAAGTTCTTCTTTTGTACTCATTTCCAATACCTCGTCATCGTATTAATCACTCGCAACTAGCTCACTATTTGAGACTAGTGTCTTATTGACAGTTAATTCTTCATAAAGCGGATACCATCTCTGACTATATGAAAATAAAAAACAATTTCGAAGAAAATTAATCAGAAAGCCGTTATTCTACGGATATATTAAAAAGCTCCTGAACAGTGAGCTTTTAATATCAATTGAAGAGAGAGAGGGTAAATTGCAAAATCATCTCCAGTTTTCCTCATTGTCATCCAAATATTACATGTGCTTAATACATCCACTATAATGTTTATTGAAACATTTTGGGGGAGTTAAATTTTTGCGATATGTCTGCTTCGAACAGACTTCTGTCGAAATAAGTACACTGCTTAAACGTTGAAATAAAATTGATTTTGCAAGATATTTCCCCTTTTGCGCGACTGTCTACTACATGATGGTTCAATGATAAGAATAAAATAGACTTAAGTAATTAACACTTAAGTCTTAAAACTCGCCTTGAATTGTGAAATAAAATTATATTTTTAACTTAGATAATTAAAATAGATCGTATATATGAGAATAGCCCATATCACAGTTAAATCCTCAGTATAAATATATTCCTCCTCGGCTCCACTACTACAGCCTTGGTCAGTGTAATCATTTCAGGTCCGTCGGTGCACACTGTAGTTTAAGAGATGACTTTATCTGAATTTGAACATATATATAGAAAATGCACTTTCCCCCCCATAAATACCGTGTTTTTTAAACCGTAAAACCGTGTTATGTACCGTAGTTTGTGACTGCCGGGGTAACTTTGTGACACATAGTAATTGCTTCGTATTTCGGATCTCGCGCTGCGCCCGTGGTACCGGGTAGGCAAAAACAGCGACAACAGCTTGTCCGATATACAGAGACACCTAGTGGCCAGTGTACGAAGCTTCTGCGCGCCATTTGTCTTCGCTGGCCAGTGTATTGTTCAAACCTGTTGTCAAGCTATTGACTCAAACTTCGGAAACTTTGTGTGGTGAAGGCTAACACCTTATATAACCATCTACCACAGGTAATTATTTTTTATTGTCAATATGTTGGTTAGATTGCAGAGCAATAAAACTTTTGTGTAGTGATATTTCCGAGAGATATCAGAACACAACCTAAATATCGGAAGGTGACGGGGTTACTTTGTGAGACATTGATACTGCCATAAAATAACCCACAAAGCCGACTCACCTCCTCCAGCCGCTCTATGTTGCCTTTTGACGTCATCTAAAATACCACTGGAGAGAAGGAAGTATTGACTACAGAAGGTCGTTCGCAGTTTATGGAAACGATTTTGATAATTACGTTTTATGTAAAAATGCAGTATTTTATGCGGTGATTTGCTTCTATCTGATAGCCATGGTTCTTGACAATAACTCTAGCTCGAATTTTCCATGAAAGTAAATTTTTGCTTAGTACTGTTATGTCAGTTTTACCTCATTCCTCTTGGACCGTTTTCAAAATACTTTCAGTGTTCTTAGATGCCGTTTTCCTAAGGCTCGTATTAAAACACCGAAATCGCAAAAGTCCATTGGAGAAGAGTCAGGTAATTTTACAGGTATTTCATTAAATGGGATACATTTTATTCCTGTTTCTGATTCTTTCTTTGCTAAATAAGCGGCAGTTGATTTAGATGTGTGAATAGAGGCTTTGTCCATATTAAGCTCAACTTTATCAATGTCCTTTCCATATAAGGCTGGAATTTCTTTTTCAAAAATTGGTTCTAAAAATTGGTTCTTTCTGCTGATAGTAGAGTGAATTAATTTTGGCTTTACTTCAGTCTTTTTTTATTTTTAATTTGCCGTTGTATCAAAATCCTGTTACTATCATGAACTCCTTTGAGAACTTTTCTGTACACTGACGTAGCCATTTCGTATGGTCATTCCTGTCAGTTGAGCAACAGAAAATTGATCTTTTTCTATTACAGTCACTTAAATACACCCATGCCCCATCGAGTGTTACCCCAAATTTTCATTTTTCAGCAGCTAGGTGTTTTTTATATAATTTTCTACAAACTGTTTTCCTTTCAGCAATATGCTTTGGCAAAAGCAGATGAACTTTAGGTCTAAACATCTTTTTTAACTTCAAATCTTTATGAATGATTTTACTTACAGTGCCTGAAGACATTCCTAGTTTCGATGCAATGGATCTTTGAGTCGGCGTATTTTCATTTAGGATCAGAGACTTCACTTTCTTGATATTTACCTGCGTTCGAACAGTCTTAGGATGAGGTTTAGTGGTCATGTTTTCATTGTTACTTTCAGGTAGACGTTTTTTTTCCATTTCAAATTTAATATATTATAAATACATATTTTTGAAATGCCATAACCGCAATTTTTACACCGCTTTATAATTTGTTGATACGAATATTTCTGCCTAGAAAGTGCAGTTACGTAACCTTCGAGCCATCTATGAATTTTAGGATCAATTTTCAAAATAAATCTTTTATTTTACATTCCAATCAAAGCAAAACAATAGCAGACGATTATTCTGAAGTTGCCAAATTTTTATCTCAAAATTCAAACTCCAAAATCAAATTACGAAATCGTTTCCATAAAGTGCTAACGACCTTCTGTATCTGGGGAACAAACTACCCGAAAGAGCAGAATGTGCCGAAAGACGAATTTCCTCATCTTATCAAAGAACTGATGGCTACCCTGAGCACCCGAGGTGTCTTTGATGTCAAAGATATAAATAAAACTATCCAATATTTGTAATCGGTATATACAGTATGCCCACTTAAGTCCCTTGCCACCCTCTTAACTTTGGAACGGCAGCTGCTAAATTCATAAAAGTGGTGTCAAGGTATATTAAAGTAGCCATACGCTAATGAATGCAACCGCCTACGGCGCCACCTGGTGGAAAACTGTGAGTTAGCATTTCTATCTTGAAAACGGAATGAGATAGGGAAAAAAGTGATCTACAAAGTTGTAGAGCATCATCGCTTTAGTAAGAAAAGACACCTTGTGGACATTAATGTAAAGAATAGAATAGTTAAAACACGCATTTGTTTTTCCGTGATTTCCTACACAGTGACGTCAAGAAACTTGAACGGAAGGAGAAATGATTATATTTCGGACAAAACACAACACCGCAATGTGCACAGTGGTTATCGCTTGTGATCCCCAATCAAAAGGACCGCGGTTCAAACCCCGAGGTTTGCAGCTTTGTACTGATTGTCTTTATAAACAGAGTAGGCAATACGTAGATCGTATAAAATAGTGTCGCATCAACTCAACGCAACTTGCACTTGGTGTTCGAAATTTTTGCAGTATACAAATACGTAAGAAACGTCACGCCTGTTCACCTGAGACAGCCATAAAAGAGGCATCTTCTTGGGGTTGTAGTATGATGATGCTCATGGTCATGGCTGAGTATTGTGATATGGTTTTACTGTACGGTGAATGTGGACACAAGGCACAATCAGCAGCAAGGTTGTACAGGCAACGTTTCCCAGCAGGCCCGCATCCTTCTCATCAAACCATCCTAACTGTTGTAAAACGTTTAAGTGAGACAGGCTGCGTTACTTGTCGACATCGATCTGGCAGACCAGCTAAAGTAGGACGGCAAGTTCAATCGGACGAGGTATTAGAATACGCCCTCGCATATCCAAAATGCAGCACAAGAGAGATCAGTCAACACTGTGGCCTCTCCAAAAGTCAGGTTCGAAAAATCCTAAGGGAATTAGGCGCTTATCCATTCCGACCAACGCCTTAACAGGTTTTAGAGGACAGGGATGCCGAACGACGCTATGCAACTTCGTCATGAATCAGATACATGTCCAGCCAACATTCTTGGCAGATATAGTGTGGACGGATGAGGCATACTTTTGACGGAATGGCATGTACAATAGGCAAAGCACCCATTACTGGGCGCTAGAAAATCCTAGATGCTTTACCGACGTTCGACATCAAATGCGGTATGTTATTAACGTTTGGTGTGCAATTTACAATAACAAGCTGATTGGCCCAATATTTTACAATGGCACGTTAACGGGTGCACGATATTTACAATTGCTACAGAACGTAATACCCGATTTTTGGGAGAACCTGCCGTTGTTTAATCTTAGGAATGTATGTTTTCAACTTCACGGCGCGCCTGCTCATAAGACATCTCCAGTGAAGCAGTACCTCGTCAAGGAATTCGGGAACCAAATAATTGGGTATGGCGGTTTCGAAGACTGGCCTCCACGTTCGCCTGATCTGACTCCAGTGGACTTTTTCCTGTTGGGATACCTTAAACAGCAGGTGTATGCGACCCCTCCACAAACACTGCAGGACCTTAAACGATGCATTACGGACACTTGTGCCAACGTGTCACGTTCTATGCTCCAACATGAACAACGTGACATTTAAACGAAGATCCAAATGTGCATTGCAGCTGACGGTGAGAAGTTTGAGCATCTTAAATATAGGCATATTGTTATAACTAATTTTTTTTTTTTCTCAGATCGTTTTGTCACGTCAAAATGTAGGAAATCACGAAAAAACAAATGCGCGTTTTAACCATTGTATTCTTCGCATTAATGTCCGCAAGGTATCTTTTCGTACTAAATCGATGAATCTCTACAACTTTGTAAATCACTTTTTTCCCTATCTCTTTCTGTTTTCGAGATAGGAATGCTAACTCCGCAGTTTTCCACCAGGTGGCGCGATAGGCGGTTTCATTCAGTAGCGCATGGCTATTTTACTATACCTAGACACAACTGCTGCTGCCATGAATATAGCAGCAGCCGTTTCGAAGTTAAGAGGGGTGACAAGGGACTTTAGTGGACATACTGTAAAATTGTGTATCAATCTTTTGATAAGTGTTTTACTGTCTAACTTTGTGTCAAATAATTTTTCCTCTTGGATTTCAAGGTGAAAACACAGATGTCACAAAGTAGCCCCACTCGGCGGAGCAATTTTGTGACATATTTTAACTTTGAATTCTCAATGGTAATTAAAGATCCGGGTTATCGCAATGCATTACTACGTAAGGAAAGGATATACCAATGTTTTGCAGTTGTTCGTTTTGGGCTGCTTTTAAAACTGATCGGCTGACACAGGAAAAAACTTAAAATCCGTCACAAAGTAACCCCATCTTACGGTACTGCTAGAGTTTGATGCACTAGTTCCTAATTTTCCAAAGTATTTGTACTGAGATCTCTTCTTTACGCACGCGGTTGGGAGTGGCATGAATGCAGTGAAAGGCTAGTAGGAGTTGCGATACGAAAATAAAAATTCGTTACAAATTAAAAGTAAAATTTTATTATAAATATCATTGTTAAGTATTCAGGATTTTTTTGTTTAAACTTCTATTCTCATGCATACTGTTCATGTAGAAAACATTTTAAATCATCCGTAAAAGTCTGGAAGATATTCATATAAATTTTCATTTTTAAATGAATAATAATTGCTGTTATTGTTTTTCCAACAATCTTTCATCGATAAAAATATCCGTGCCTAATTCAGAAACCTATAATTGAGAGCGTTTCCCGTAAACCTTTTTAGAATGCAAAAGGCACTAGTACATAAAACTTTTACCCTCAAGCGCCATAATTTTGGTTAGATTCATTATGGGAGCGCCTAATAGGTAAAACAGGATTGCTCTCTATTGCAAAAAGAAAATCATACCGGAACTCGTGCCTGGTCCAGACTGTAAAACTACTCCGTATGTCCATATAACGTAGGTGGCAGTTTCCCGAGAAACACTTTGCTTTATTTAGCATAATATTTTGAGCTAGAAATCATGTAAATCCTTACTTTGCCAGATATATCTTTTTCTGTCTTCTAATAAAATAGAATAACAACAAAATTTTCACCTGAGCGCATATTGGTGGGGTTTATTCATGTTAAATCGTTCATGGAAAGACAAATAGTAAGACAATTTCATGAAATCTCTTCAGTATTTGAATTTAAATTATTCAGGAGAATCACAAAAAGTAATTATCACTCTTTAAGTCTACTGGATACTCTATTTTGTGTGTGTCGAATACTACTTTACAGTAACTGAATACTGTTCACGTAAGATTTTTGTTAAAAATGTCTTTCTTAAGATGATTATTTGGTAAACACTCATTTATCCTGAAAAAAAAATTACGTAAATATTTATATTTTTAGAGTTAAGCAAATATTTAGTTGTCTACGATTTTCCCCTTAAATCTGAAAAAAAATTCATAATGTTACATACAGTAATGTCAGTAACAGAGATTTTGAATTATTTATTTATAAAGATGCCTGATGTTAAATGGAATAAATTTTTGTTTCAACTTAAGTGTAACCATTAAAATCAAACAGTATCTCACCAAAAAGGATGATTACAAACATCAAATAAGTGGTTTAGCTATAAGACTTTAAGCATTTTAATAAAAATTAAACTAAATGAATTAAATGTATAACTTCAAGCCGAATTATTATT
This sequence comes from Dolomedes plantarius, assembly GCA_907164885.2. Classification (NCBI taxonomy): domain Eukaryota; kingdom Metazoa; phylum Arthropoda; class Arachnida; order Araneae; family Dolomedidae; genus Dolomedes; species Dolomedes plantarius. The sequence continues at coordinate 59,726,700 of OU015492.1, forward strand.
TAATTGGTTAATTAGTTAATTGTCAATTATTTTATATTGAGTTCACTGTTTAATTGTTTAACTATTTAATGTTTTTTGCTAATTGGTTAATAATTTTACATTTACAAACCAATTTTTCCCATGTGATCAGTTCTGAAAAAGCATCCTATTAAAATATATATCTACTAGTACTTCCAATTTTTCTAATCTTTAAAATATGACGACACAATTAAACAGATCTGTATCATAGTTAATTCATTTAAATATCGTTCTGATTTTCTTTTGAATTTATGTACGTAGGTTTTATAGAAAAAAATTATCAAACGTCTCATTTTTGAGTTTATTATTTTGAACATGAAATGCTAAACGTATTTTAATTTAAGTAAAATTTAAGACTTTGAAATCTAAAAATCTCTTGATAAACAAAAGTTTGAATACTGTGCCGAAGTTTATGCTTACATACACTTTTCTAGAGGAAATTTTGTATCTTACGTTTTTTATCTTAAGCTTTAACATTTTATGAACTGATCACAATAAGATGTTAGCAAAACAGAGGTAGTTTAAAAATTGGTTTACATTTCCATTGTCAACATGCGGAATAGATTAAGTAGCACATTAGATAACATCTTATAACGATTGACTGCCAAATGCGAACGTCGAACTGAGGCCTCTAGGAGTTAAAAACCCGGCATTCTGGACCTTAGACAATCAATGAAGTGTATAAATCTTATGTTGCGAATACCATTCCATTCAATCCGATGAAGATAAGTCATAATACAATACGAATCCCTAAATATGGAAGGGAAACGAATAATGAATCCCTTGATTTCAAATAGAAAGCAAAAGGAAACACATCATTACAGATTCTTTAATAAATCATACTATGAATAATGAAATAAATAAATGTTTATTAGATAATGAATATTTCTGAATTTTGATGCTTGAGTTTCGTCAAAGGTCACATCGATTGAAACCTTAATGAATGTTTGTGGATTAAACATACAGAAGACGTATACAAAATTGCCTCAAAGCATGCATTGTTCAAAATACTCTCTATAGCGATCTAGGTATTGTTTTATACATTTAGACCAATTTATGTTCTCATTTTGCTAAAGCCATACCATTATGGTAAAAAGTATGACATATCAGAAAGATGATTTTATTGTAATTGCATTCAGTTTTAGCAAATTTTATCGTATTTACAATCGAATTACCTATTGTATTTACCAATTGAACACTGAGTGTTTCTGGATTAGTATTTTCGTCATATTTGCCTTACATATCGAACACACAAAAAGACCCTTATATATATATAACATACTGTGAACAAACGAAAACACTCTATGAAATATGTGCTTAGAACAGATATTCTTCGACTTAGACCGAGATTGGGACCACAACATTGGTCGTAATGTTGATTTGGTCGTAAGTCAAGTTTCTGTTGATAACCAGGATCTTTACACTTCCCATTTTATAGTAATGCTGTTTCACACTGTATGTATGATGCCAATTTGAAGGAGTCACAACTCCGTTTTGTTCGGTTTTTTTGTATCGATATTAGCTCCTTCAATCGATATGTAAATTGCACGTAAGTACTCAGGTATAAAAGGGAAGCACATACTTGTGACTACTGAACATTTGGGTATTTGTCATTACCTTGACTTTGACTTGTTTATGCTTTCAAGCTGTTTGGTTAAGTTACCCAACGCTGTGTTAATTATTCTAAATGCGAATAAACTTTTTTTTTAAACTTGATTTTCCTTCGACTCATCTTTTTTCTTATCAAGACTCTGCTATGCTTCACTGAGGCAACTTTTTAAAGATTAATCAACAGCTTCAAACAATTTTTTTTGTACATGTACTACATACTTTTATTTTATATTTTCATACATACATATTTTAAGATACATTCATATATAATTTTTGTAATTTATTTAGAAGGCATAAATTATTCTGCGCCATCACTACTTATTATGTTAGTACAATCCATTCGTTCAGAATTTGCGACAGAAGATACGTTGCAAGTTTTTTTAACAAAGTTATCCAAGGTAGTTTTTAATAATGATGTAATACATATAGGTATGTACAGTACATTCAAGGAACAATATTTTTGAGAAAAAGATAAAAATAAGTAAAAATAAATAAATAAAAATTTCGGTCGTAAGTCGAGTGGTCGTAAGTCGAGGAATACCCGTATTCCAACCGCTGATAAAATAGTTTTGGTCTCAAAAATTAATTTCAAACAACGTAACTAAAAATTGCTAATGCAAAAAAATTTCATTTTTTTCATCTCTTAAAGACAAGCCTTTAAAAGAAAATATTTTTTTCTCCCGATGAGCATCATGCGATAGTTTTGGGAAGCAAAAATTAAATAAAGATAGAAAAAACGAATTTTCCTGCAGGAAATAACAGTTGACACTTTTCTACTTTTATTATTTTAACAATAATTGATTTTAACAACATTCATTGAGGCTATTACAAAACATCTTACAAACTTTGATATAATCGCAATTTCACCTCAGAGATTTTAAAACTTTTTTTTTTAATGTGGAGGCACTTGCCTTAAAAAAAACTGGTGTCTGTAACTTCTTTTATAGATGTTACAAAAAAGTACATCGATAATTATAAATAAATATAGGATATTTAGCACTAAAATTTGTTAAAAAAAATCATGGATTAGAGAAGGCTTAGACTCAGTTCGAACGTTCCCAATACAAATTTCTTTCGAAACTCGCGAATCGAGTTTAATTTAAAATTATCTAACACGAATATTTTAAGGCTTTTATAATCCGTTATGTAGTTACTTGTATTTACCTATACCTTTCTTTTTGACAAACATAAAAACTATGAGAAAAAGTCGAAAACAATTATTTTATACTTAAATATTTATTATTTTTCTATTCTGGATGTAGCAAATAAATTATTTATTGAAAATCCCTTTTTAAGTTAACTTTTTGTTTTGAATCTAAATTTAAGAACAGTAATACATATTTATTTTGAACTAGTAAAAAACATTTGTAGTTTCACAAAATAGTAAACAAAATTTTTAAGTACATTCATTTACAAAATAAATATTTATTAATCTAATTTTTGAGCTTTTTTTCCAGCCCGTAAAAATTTTTCATTTGGGAATATGTTTTCTTCTGCAGGAGAATTTTCTTTGAATTTACTTAGAACCTTTCGCAATGCATGGTACCATTTTACTAAAGATTGTTGCCATCAGAAAGTAATATTAATGCAAATTTGTATAAATATTATTACTTAATCACAATTCTTCCTTAGAAGAATAAATTTCGTAGAGCTCGAAGAGAGTGTAGGAAATGACCTTATTTTCATAAAAGTAACATTTGATGTAGCGAAACATCTTTACTTTCGGTCCAAAAAACCTCTCTATAATTATGTTCCCTACGAAGAATTTATGCAAAACTACGCTATTATGAGTAACGATTATGGTCTCGTCAATTTCAGACAAATTTCAAAATTCTCAAGAATGCCCCTTTGACCCTCCATTTTCTTCCGACTTAATAACAGCCTAGGAGGCCATAAAGCTGAGCAAATTGCAATCCGATAGGGTATCAAAAATTATTGGCCAGTTTGAGATTAACTTTTCTAGCTCTTATTGCCCTGAAATGAATGTAGATAAGGGTTCGGGGTATAAAAATTTTTACTTCTAGAGAAAAGTATATGTCGTTTTTCGAAACAATGTATGCGGCTATAGCTTTTTCGATAAAATCAGTCGGTATAATTTTTTTTCTTTTACCCAATGTATTTCGGTAACGTTTTTATCATTTACGATTGTTTCATATTTGAGTAAATATCATTGGTGAAAGTAAAACTGCAGTTGTATAAAGTAAAAAATAAAATATTAACTTTTTAAAAATGTAGCAGTTTATTTTGATTAAAGAAACACGTGTTGCTGGAAACTGAATCTGAGATAAAGGTACACACATATCTTAATATTCTGAATTGTACATGCCTGATATTCTAAATAATCTAACAGTTAATAAAAATTATATATTATATATATGTATTCAAATAGTTAAATACTATACCGGGAAATAAATACTATTAGAACAGACTGTGCGACACAGTCAGGAGCACGTGATACCTTCCCGAAAAACTCCGTGTTTGTTCGGTCGGTAGTGGAAAAATCGGTAATTTCGATACTCTGACGTCACTGCTTTAACCGTTTATTCGGAATCGGCGCCAACTGCGAGTTTTCGAGTTTCTAGATAGAGGTCTTTGTGAGTAATCGACATCTAAGATTAATAAAGGCGTCCCTAGTGATAATTTTTGCCAAGAAATTGATGAAAAAACGAGAAGCTCTAATGGCGTTTTCGCTAGCGTCTATCGCTTTCACGAGTAACTTGGAACCTGCACCACCATGTTCGTTTTTGAGATACATTGAGCAGAGCACAGTTGCCTAGGACTAAAACAAGTACGAATCCGTATCGTCTCGTTCTTCTCGGGATTTAAGAAATCTGGGAAATTCGAGTGTCCTTGCGGCCCTGGGCTACCCGACGCATGAGGATCACATGGGATCGCCCCGAAAGCTCCGTGTTTCTTCAACCGGTATTAACCTTTAGCATAAATTAGTGGTGTGTCTCCAGTGCTGCTTTCTGTCAATAATGTTCCAAGAATACGATAAACTTGTACGGTAGTTTCGCTGACGTCACCGCTTTCTCGAATAACTTAACCTGCGCCCCCGTGTTCCTTTTTTGCAATGCAATTGGCAGAGCATAGTTGCCTAGAACTAAAAATAGAATTAGGAAGGACTTTTATGAAACCTTCAGCGGTATGACGTCATACGTAGAGATCACTGGTTTACCGCACGTGGCGGATATCGTATCACCCCGTTCTCCTCGGGATTTTAAAAATCTAGTTAATTCGAGTATCGTTGCGGCTCTGCGACACCAGACGCATGATTTTCATGTCAGTTCGTCCCGAAAGATCCGTGTGTCTTCCATTGGTAGCGAGGAAATTATAATTTTGATTACCTGACATTAACGCTTTTACGGCCTGTTCACATAGGAGTCCGTTGCGTTGCGTTAAGGAAAAGATGAAGTTGAGACGAAAATAAACCAATCATAGGCGTTAAAAATTTCATTGCTAATCGTTTGGAGGCATATGATTGGTTTATTTTCGTCGCAACGTCATCTTTTCCTTAACGCAAAGCAACGGACTCCTATGTGAACAGGCCCTTACGGTTAATACAAAATCGGCGCTAAAGCTATGACAATGACCATATCGCCCTGATCTCCTCAAGATTTTTGAAAAAAATCACATATTAGAGTAACCTTAAGGCTCTGCGACACCCGTCGTGTGAGGGGCATGTAAGATCGTCTCGAAAGCTCCATGTCTGATCGATCGGTAGCGAAAAAATCAGTAATTTACATAATCTGACGTCACCTCTTTCACGGTTAATTCTGAATCGGCGTCAACGGTGTGTTTTCGGGATTCTGGGCAGAGGTCTTTGCGAGTAATACACATCGAAGATGAATTTAGAACATCTCTAGTGCTACTATTAGCCAATTAGTTGCTTAAAACACCGTGAAATCGTACAGCGGTCTCTCTGACGTCATCTGTTTCACGAGTAACTTCAAACCTGCACCCCCATGTTCATTTTTGGGATGCATTTGCCAGACTATAGTTGTCTAGGACAAAATAAAGGTTTACAGAGGACTTTTATGAAGTCTTCTGTGGTATGACGTCATACTACAGATCAATGGCGTCGAGGACGTGACGGTGACCGTATCGCCCCGATTTACTCGAGATTTTGAAAAACTCGAATATCCGAGTATCCGTAAGGCTCTGCAACATCCGTCGTATTAGAGGATCGTCCCGAAAGCTCCGTGTTTGTTCAATTGGTAGCGGGAAAATTGGTAATTTAGATAGTCGGAAGTCACTGCTTTCAACCTTAATTCGGAATCGACTCCAATGGCGTATTCGGGTTCTTGGACAGGGGTCTGGGTAAGTAATAGAGCTGTAGGATGAATTAAAGACGTCTCTATGTGTTCTCTTTGTCAATGTGTTGTAGATTAAACGATAAACTTGTACGGCGGTTTCGCTTACTCCATCGCTTTCACGAGAAACTTGAAGTATGCGTCGCCGAATTCGTTTTTTCCGATGCATATGGCTGAAAACATTTGCCTAGGACTAAAAATCGCTTTTCGAAGGACTTAAGTGAAGTTTTCAGTGGTATTATATATTCTAGTATGTAGCCTAACGGTTAATAAATGGCTACTAAACTATTTTGTTCGCTGTTACGGAAAAAAATATTCCAATTCCCTCTCTATGTTTAACGAAAGCAATTTATATTTAGTCTTGAGTATGTATGGCATTTTTAAAAAGAAAAATATTTTTATTAATTGTACTGAATTATATTAGTGCTCTGCAGAAAAAGTCTTTTTTTATGACGGTGGCACCAAACGGGTAAAAATATCAGTGCTTATCAAGAAAATAAGGTTTTGGGTAAATGAATGAGCATAGGAGAGATCACGTTTAAATCTTGAATAAGTAATCCCATTGTTTAACAATTTCTTTACTTGATATTCTTGGTAAATATATACAGTGCCAATATACTTGGTATGTATATACAATAACGGCCACTTATTTTCGGAAATATTACTAGCCACAATAGAGAAGTTTCAATATATATATATATATATATATATATATATATATATATATATATATATATATATATATATATATATATATAGAGAGAGAGAGAGAGAGAGAGAGAGATAGATAGATAGATAGATAGATAGATAGATATATATATATATATATATATATATATATATATATATATATATATATATATATATATATATATATATAACGCTCAGCGAGTATGTCTATCATTTCCTTGTAGTCGTGCTATAGGCCGTAATTAGCAAATGTTCAACACATTCCAGTATAAAATAAAATACTTTTTTCGTACTCTTTTAACTCTTAGCTATTTTCTTTTATGCCCGACACTTAAACATGCATCTTATAACCTCAAAACCCACGCTCGTCTGCCTGACCGAAACACACATACAAAAAAAGAAAAGTGAATTTTACGTCTTCTTTTCTTTCATTCAATTAAAATGGACTAATGCGGAAGCATCGATGCACTCTGTTCTCACGCCCTTGAGATAAATCATGTAAACGTACATCTGAAAGATCGAACTCTTAAGGGCAGATGTATTAATTAAAAACTTAAATGTATTAATTAGAAAGGGTAATCTCTAGGCCATGAATAGAGTGTGGAATAAAATAGGAAATTAACAATTTTTCGCATAATATGTATATATATATATATATATATATATATATATATATATATATATATATACATATACACTGTCACGAAAAAAATATATGCATCCAGAAGGAAATGAGCTACTATCCCGAAACTTAACATGTATGTAGTGTACAAGGACATAAGCAAACGATTACAAATTCAGAAGAACAGACCGTTTTATTAAGAAAAAATGGAATGAAAAATGTTACAAATCAGTAAGTAGTAAATCCACCTCTGGCAGCTATACAAGCCGAAACACTTCGTGCCATCGAATCAATGCGGTCACCTATGACCTTCTGCGGAATATCATGCCATAATCTTTGCAACTGGGCAGTTAATTCTCCAGTATTACGGGACGGCTACAGTTGCCTTCCAAGCACGTCCCGGACATGCTCTATTGGCGAGAGGTCTGGTGACCTGGCAGGCCATGGAAGTACGTCATATACTTGAAGACATTGTTGGGAGAGTCGCGCAGTATGTGAACGAGCGTTGTATTGCTGATAAATGGCACCCGGGCGACTTCACATCATAGGCAGTACAAGTGGCGTTAAAATATCATCCACGTAACTGCGTGCCGTCAAAGTTCGTTGAAGGACGACTAGAGGTGATAGTGTGTCCCAAGAAATCGCTCCCCACACTGTCACATCTTGTGTAATCGCCGTATGCCTCTCGTTAACTAATGCCGGATGGGACCGGTGGCCTGGCCGCCTCCACAAGCGTATGCGCTGGTCATCAGCATTGAGATTGAATCGGGATTCATCGCTGAAGATCACACGCCTCCAGTCTGTCACACTCCAGCTTGCCCGCGGTCGGTAAAAATCTAATCGACACTGCCTATGATGTGGGGTCAGTGGTAGGCGTCTTAATGGACGTCGGCTCCTTATACCTGCGTCGGTCAGTCATCTCCGAATGGTTTCCCTTGATACCACCGGATGTCTGGAAGGTGGTAAATGGCGTCGAACCGATTCTAGTGACGTTATCGGTGCGGACGTGGCCGCTCTTATGATTGCGCGATCCTGGCGCGCATTTGTGTTCCTGGGATTTTCTGACCCTCCGCGACGGTAGACTATCCCTTCCGTGATTCATTGTTGCCAACACCGAGCAACTACCATATCGCTCCAACCGAGGTGGTGGCCGATATACCTGTTCGGCCAACCTGCTTCTCTGAGGCCTACTATACGCTTCCTCTCAAATTCCTACAATTGCTCGTATTGTCGCCGGTTACGTCTCAGAGGCATCTCTAGTCACAATACCGTCCATCCAAGTAGACAGATTTGTTTGAATAACCCTATGGAATGAGCAATCATGCTTTTAAACTCTCCCAGCTGCGCATCTCATATGCACATAGCGCGCTTACCCTTGTCTCATTGGAGTCGAAATTTTAATCATTTGTATATCTCTTACCAGACTACATTCCTGCCAAGTTTCGTGATAGTAGCTCTATTTCTTCTGGGTGTATTTATTTTTTTTGTGACAGAGTGTATATATATATATATATATATATATATATATATATATATATATAATGGCCACTTTTTTCCGGAACCATTACTGGCAGCCATAAATATATTTCACTCTCTCTATATATGTACAGTGAAACTTCTTTATGGTGGTCAGCAATGGTTCCGGAAAAAGTGGTCGTTTTGAGGGATAGCCGTCGAAAAGAGTTTCTACGATAGCATTGGCTCTGTGGAGTCTTTAATTTGTTGTGGATAAAATTTAGTTTCTATTAGGGATGATTAACATTAAGAATCTTTTCACTAAAGGATCTGATTTGACCTTGTCTACCAAGCTCTCGTGTAGACAAATACGATGCAGAGTCGAAAAAACGAAAATCTCATCAACCTACGAACATCAATAAAACATCGACAAAAGTATGATTTACAGTTTTCAATAGTCCATATGTACAAAGCATTTCATCAACAGTTTCACAAGATACGTAAATAATGTACAAATTTATGCTAGCGAGTTAATCAAAAAATTTTATTAATCCGGAATTTCAATAAATTTGATCACAAACAAAACCCAGAACTAATGGTGGACATTAACAGCAATTTTTTGAAAAGATTAGAGCTTGATAATAGTTACAATACTTCTCTTGGAAAGAGTAAGAGAAAGTAAATAAGAGAACGAAAGCAAACAAAAAAAGACGAATCCATTAGATATTCTGCGAAAACCTTTATCTCGCCAATCGTGACAGCAACATCAAGTAGATGATTTTCTGCATTAAAGCTGGCATGCCGCTTACTCTTTCCCCTGATGGTCCATTTTCACCAAAGATATAGTGGCGCCACCGCGTGTTCGGGATATTAAATAAATGTTCCTCCTCTAGATTACACTTGTGGAAATGGCCTCTTTATTCTCTTGTTACAAACCTATAATTTTTCTTAAAGGTTTCTTATGCTTTGTGAAACTTATAACAATTTAGATACAAAGTTTCGCGAAGAATATTATGATTTATGAAAAAGAGGACGCTACTGATACTTCCTTTCTGTTAGTAAGCTATCATTAGGGCATATTTTATGTCTCATATTTCTTTTTTAAAACAATTTTTAAGCTACAGACATGAAACTCTGTATGTAACTTATTTTTTATTTGGAGCATGTAAAATACTAAATACTCTGTATATAATGTTAAAAATCACTAAATTTTTGGACTTTTATTTTAAAACAATCACTTCAAAGAAGTTGAAAAATAATGTTTTTGGAGTATGCAAAGAACTCAAAATGGAAATTACACATACTGATTTTTTTAAATTCAGATTAGGCAACCATAATGTTTTACGCAACCAATCACATAATTCGGGCTAGTCTAAGACAGTTCTCGTAACATGATTAAGTCTAAAATTAGAGTATAATGCTTCTTGTTGAGGTTGTTAAAAATTTTTCGACCCGCGATTCTGAGCATTAAGTTTAAAATTCCTTTAGTTAAACTCATATTACTGCGTACTCTAAATACGTTATTCCATTGAAAATTTCTGAAAGCCACTATTCACTTGTAAAGATGTTATTATGAAGGTATTAAAATCTGGAAAAATACGATACTTGGGGCTTGGGATCGCAGATTTTTTATTTTTGCAAATATTCATTGCCCATATCATAGCATTTGAATTCTTACTGTTTAAACAACATGATGAAGCATAGAAATTCCCACGTGTAAATAAGGCAGAGCGTATCTGTAGCTAATTTTGAATGCATATTTGATTGGTGCCTTTTTAGTTGATGTTTTTGTCCAATTTTTTGCTACACGACAATGCATAATGGGGGGGATGATAATCGTAATTTTCCATAAAGTAGCATTTAAGCATTAAAGATGTCTCTAACATACATTCTAATCCGTAATTTGGAATACTTGAGATAGTAATAAAACAGCTTTATACTTCCAGCTAAGGGACCCTATACGATATCTCTACATGCTGTATTGAACACTATTTTCATAATTTTCCCTTTTTAAATTTATATCTTTAAAAATTCTAAGCAGATCATCATGCTCTGTTCAGGTTTACGTTGCGGTGATGTACTATGCGGTTGTCCCTCGAATGCTGATCAGCAAAGGTAGCACAAAGGTCATTTTTAATCTAAAATAAATTCTGGGATCACGTTCTTTCTTACATCTAAGATTTCTTTGTCTTTCAGATTCCAGATTCTTTTTTAAATACCCGTCCTTTATATTTAATGTCTTATTAATGCGAAACGTCCAAAAACATAACTGTACACAGTGGATAGAACAGGTTGCATGGAACAAACTCCAAATAGCCGGGCCACTTATACAAAGCAAGTGGTTACTTTAATTATCACCAGAATCAATAATCTGATAGGTACTTTGAGGATGTTTATATGTGCACATATGAAAAATTTCAGTAATATTTCTAATTCTCTATTTGCATATTCTAGAAAAGATATGCAAAAACCGTTTCATCAGGAATTCTTTGTTCGTCAATTTTTGTTTAAACAACAATAATTTCTATCGAGTACGACAATAACTTCTACCTTCCCAGGACAATAACTTCTACAAATTCCAGGAAAATATTTGTATGGATGTATCTTACCAATGAGTTAGAATCAGGTGAAACTTCCGGCAAAGCTACATGCCAACTGATTTAAATGTGAACCTATAATAGAATCGAAATTTCCGCATATGCACCTTCTTCCACCAGAAGTACACGCAGTATTTCTAGGAAGTGTACAAAATGAACACACTGCTTGGTTTTTCTAGGAAGTGTGCAAAATGAACACACTGCTTGATTTAGATACCTATATTGCTTACGTATTTCGAAAAATAAAGCATACTACTGTGATTTCCGCTCGTATTCAAAGAAACTTTTTGAATTTATATATAATTTTACAAACTAGATTTTTATAAGAGCACAATACTAGGAAAACCTCAAGAAATATTAATCTGTTTCTAAAAATATATTTTAAAAAAATTGATAATAGCTAATGCTTTCCTCTGCACTTCTTTTATATTTATTCCCTTAACTCCACTTACATAATTGAGCGTAGGCATATTGAATCGTGAACAAGTTACTAAGAAACAAATAACTTATTTCTTTAGATATCGATTTATTTTTTGAATTTTACTCGATAACTGACAATCGCCGCTTCTCAGCAATAATGATCTCCTCGGGAATCAAGAATGCGGAGCTTTCCCCAAGCGTTCGACTGCACTTAATTCCGTCATTTATAGACTGTAATATTCGTTAAGTTACCTGCATGACTTGGAAGGTCTCCAATGAAGATCCACACCACAGTTCACATAAAATATACTGTCAAAAGCCCCAAGAAGGGCATAAAAGTTATATGTACCTCCAGTGTCACAAAATTAGCAAGCGAACCTCCTGAAACATATCAAAAAATGAAACGAGTTTATTGTTAAATTCGGTGAAATAGATAAATAGATTGCAAAATCCTCTTATAGGAAGTAAACTAGTCTCTTGATAAAAGCCTCGTTATATGAAAACTACATTAACACTCTCATATTGAGGTACCTCCAGAAACTGATTGCGATTTGATAATCAAAAAGAAAATGACGTAACAAAAATCAAATGCATAGTCTATTCCCTTTATAAATATGTATTAAAAAGTTCAGTCAACTATCGGAACATTTCTATAGTATTTGTATCGTACATTTCACGTAAAGTGTCATTACGAGAAAAAAATATTTAAGAAGAAGCAAAGAATTCCTTTTTATTTAATCCTTCTGTGTTTTCTATCTAACTTATCTATGGCAATGGTCGTCGGCAAAATAGAATCTACTTCGAACAGATTCAGAGAGACAAAAGATTGAGCATTAATACTTCCTCAGAGCGAAAAAATCAATATTTTTACAGAAAATGATGTTTTATTCTTTTCATGCTTACCTTAATAACTTTTGATTAGAATAAGCGTTATTGTTCACTACTTTATAATTACAAATTAGACTTGTATTATTTTCCATACCAAAATATCTATGAGAAAAGGAAAACAATGACGAATAATTTCTCTAAGGAATCAAAATGATTAAATTTTTGGGGGAATTTTATTCTTAGCTGCTATAAAAATAATCCCAAGTGAAGAGAAAATATATTCCTAAATATGTTCGTAAAGGTATATCTTAAATAATTACTTAAGGAAAATTATCGTTGTTACCAGTACCCTTAAAATTATATGTATTAAGAGAAAATAAGCGTTAAGGATACAATGACATTTTTCGGTGTAATGATTGTTTTAAATATAGCATATTTTGAAATTAACAAATATTTCCAGCCAAAAGCTACATTTCCAGAAATTTTCGATTAGTTTTTAAACTATTTAAATGAGACAAGATTACATTTTTTCTTCCATTTATGAGAATATTTAAACGGAGTAATACGTAGCTTTTAAAGATTTTTCAAGCGGATCTGTGAAAGAAGATGCAGTTATCAAGGTTTGTTTTGTTTTGTTCATATTTTCACCTTGGCTTCCGATATTTTACGACGACAATTTTGCATGTAGGCATTTTTTCTCGTTATAACCCAGCCGCTCTACATTACTTGAAAAATGAGGATATTATTTACTGAAGAGTATCCGAAAATTTCACCTGTACGATGAATTTTGCGTACTCGTATGTGTGATTGATAGTGCTTAGAATTCCCACCAAGCGTTGCTGAAGTGACCAAGATCAGATATTTCTTTCTTTCTAATATCTTTCACTCTTTATTCATGCTTTTCAATCATTATATTCGGTATTTTTAGTATAAAGATAACGAAAGAATGTTTTATTGAAATAAAATCATTTATTTTTTATTTCCCAACTAATTAGCACAAACACTTCCTTGTTTTTAGGAATATTTGAGTTTTCTAGCAGAATGTTTCTCAATATCTAGATGCTGAAACCAGATTCAGTATTTAGGTTTTATCTTCACATCTTTTATCACCCTCGCATATGATCTTTTATGATTTTTTGTTTATAACTGTTTTAATCATACTTACATTTTAGAGTTTTTCATCACTTTTTTATACCACTGTTCTCGTCACTTTTTATCTTGACTCATTTTATCACCTTAATATATCATTGTTTTTATCACCTTTACCTGTCTTTTAATCGCCGTTATAAGGCCTGTTCAGACTACATTCGGAGCGTTGCGTCACGCTACTACAATGCTCCGAAATGGTTTACATGACCTGTGATTGGTTTGACCTATCACGTGATCAATGAATCGAGCTCTGTGGTTTAAAATTCTTTACGCTGACCGTAACGCTTCGGACTCAGTGTGAATGGGCTGTTTGTCTACTACTTTTAATATGAATAATTATTTTTGCGGTTATTTTGCGTATGGCGCAGCTTGTCCTTTGAAAAATTTAAGCCCCCCCCCAAAAAAAAAAAATCAACCAATCAACCATTTTTTATTTTTAGAGCATACGGATCTAAACTTCTACATTTCTCCACTCCTGCTATATAACTAACTATATAACTTCTAACTCCTATGCTAAAAAAATTCAACCAATCAACCACTTCTTATTTTTAGAGCATATGGATCTAAACTTTTACATTTCTCCACTCCTGCTATATAACAAACTATATAGCTCCTAACTCCTATATTAAAAAAATTCAATCAATCAACCATTTCGTATTTTTAGAGCATATGGATCGAAACTTTTACATTTCTCCACTCCTGCTATATAACTATATAACTTCTAACTCCTATATTAAAAAAATTCAACTAATCAACCACTTCTTATTTTTAGAGCATATGTATCTAAATTTCTACATTTCTCCACCCCTGCTATATAACTAACTATATAACTCCTAACTCTTATATTAAAAAATGCAACCAATCAACCATTTTTTATTTTTAGAGCATATGTATTTAAACTTCTACATTTCTCCACTCCTGCTATATATAACTATATAACTCTTTATGAAACTAACTCAGTGTCGATTACCTAATTTTTCTCCCTGAGAAATATTATAATAATTTTAGAAACATTAGAATTTCTAAGAATTAACGTGATCATAATATTGGCCCGGAGCAAATAAATATTTTACATTTGTATGCATTCCGTACAACTTTATGCACTGGTAAAAATGAGAAAATTTCATGCCGTGAGTTAATTAATTTTGTGTTTCGTATTTATTCCCAAACATTCGAAGTCCTCTTTTGTTTAAAGACGGGAGAAGAGTTTGTGAATTTTTACCATACTTTTGAAGTACGTACGACTTTATATGTTTCAATTCAATACTGATAAAGTTTCATAATATATTCCTTTGTACTGGTTGAATTGAATAACTCAGAACTTTTGATTTGATCACCAACCGTAAATACCCTATCTTATTGTGTTAATAGAAACTTTATATTTTATTTTTGCATGTAAGTTAGGTAGAATTTTGAATACCTATGTATTGTTCTGTACTACAGACAAAACACAATGGAATTACGCTGTCTTTTGATGTAACAAACTGAATACTAATATATTCATTAAAGAATTATTACATGGTGAAGTTAATATTTGAAAACATCTACTTTTCAAAACATAAACAGTTTGAAACTTTCACAAGTCTACATTTATGCAAATAAAATGGAGATAATTCCAACTGTTAATATATTTTTTGTCCTGTAATATAGTTAATCATGTATCATGCTCTTTATATTTCCGACATTTTTTCAATTTACAATAATGTATTTAACATAATCTTGATGAACAGACGCAAAACTTTCACATAAGCATTTCATTTAATGCAACGTCTTATTAAAAGACACAAATAATCTGCTTCTCTGTGTTCCTCACAATGTAATGTCAAGTTTTGGCTTCGATATGAGATATTAAACTTAGAAAAGCTAGTTAGGGAACGGCAAGCACTAATTCAATAAGCGCAATTAATTAACATGTCCTAATAATGGCAGAATTTAATTACGTCATTTATTGCAAACGTAAGTCAGTCACATTACTTTTTTTTCATTTTTGTAACAGATGGGAAAAATTACTGGCTTTTCTGTCAATCTCAATAAAACAATCTGAATCGATATTTCTATATAGATACATACGTTTTTCAAGGATGTATAACTAGATTATTGGAAGAAGAGTTATTGCTAATATCAATTTGTATCGAAATTTTGCAACTGTTATCATCAACTTTTATTTGATATTCTTTAATTATTTCATTATTCAAGTAAAGAAAATAAAATAGTTGGTTAATAACGAAGAAAATAGCATACGGAAATCAATATTCAACCACAAAAATCCAAACAATGAAGATTAAAATATCAATTTGGTGATTTCTGATAACCTGGATTTATTGTTTTGCTAGAAAAATCAATATCAGAGTATCACCAAAGTAAAATGTAACACAAAAATATTGCCATTTCATTTCACTAAGTAAATTTATATGTGATAATTAAGTCATGTCTTTCCGTAATACTTTACATAGCAATTTGATTTGTCATTTAATTTAAGCAAGATGGCTTTATTAATAATGTCTTAAAATCAATACAGAGGACTTTAAATAAATCGGTGTTTGAGATACCTTCAAATTCGACATTTTATTACAAAATAATAAAAGATCCTGTACAGGTAATAATTCACATTCACCAGATGTACCAATACAAATTTATAACACTTAATCTAAGATTTTGTTCTTGTTCGTAAATACCCTATACTTACAAAAGTATCTGGACAGACAGAAAATAAGAAAAATGACGTTCATTTTGATTCATTTCTATTGTGTGGCCAACTGAGTTTGGCCTTAAAACACGCATTAAGGCTCCGAGGCGGGCCTTAGAGAAAATTTTGGAAAACATCGATGAGAATATCTTCAATTCTGAAAAAAATGCATCCTAACTTGTTGATTGGTTCCAGGTCCACGCTGCATGTTTCGTATTCTGCGCTCTAAATCTTTTATATTTAGTATAAAATTCTAAATCCTCATACCACGGAGCACATAGGTGCTCCGTGGCATGAGGATTACGGCTGCTTCAAACCATTGCTGAACAGATCTTGATTTTCGGCTAGGTACATTACCATGCTGGTATCAATAAGGGTTATCTCCGCAGTAATGTCACAGAGTTAATAAGGCATAGCTTTCAAGGCTGTCAAGATAAAGCTACTGTTTTACAGTTGTCCACCAAAACCACTGGACCCTAATCACTTAAAATAGCCCCAAACAAGAGCTGAGCCACTTATAAACTTGGGAGTAGAACATCCACACCCTGTAATTACCATTTTTCTGACTTTCACAATAAAAACGTGTTTTAAGTTAAAGACCAGCCGCATGATAAGGGAAACCCATGAAAGGAAATTTATTACAAATATTGTGCATGCAGACAGATTTCTCAAAAATTTCAGTCACCTGTGCGGTAAAAGGCTGCTCTACAGTGATGCAATGTTTACATATAACGACTCTCTATAGGTTTCCTCGTCTCTTGTCAACTTCCACGTTTGATCCTGATGGTACCGGGTTGTAAGTCTACTGTCATATTTTGCTACAGGAGAAATTATTATAGCCGGACAAATGGTTTAAAGCTGATTTATAAGAAGTACCAATACACACGCCAGCAGCGGAACATGATCTCACAGATCATGCTATCGATAGCCTTAGCCCTTTCCACTGGACTGTCAACCGATTCTAATAGGATATTCAGTGACTTTTGCTATTATAGAAAACATTGCAAATATGATGGCACTCTTTATGTTTTAGATATAAGATAAAAGGGAGATATTTTTTAAATAGAAATTTTCAGCATTTACAAATACAAAAGAAACGTATTAAATGTTGATCAGGCAATCCATAAAGCCCAACTGAATATACCTTTTTTTAGGATTGGGATTCATTTATTAGAGCGAAACTTCTATAGCCGACGAACCTTATTTGACGGCCACCCTGGAAGCCATAGCAAAGTTTCACTCTATAGGAAGTTTCCATTTGCGATAATTTCATCCATTGACCAGAAAGGAATGAGCTTTATTTTTAGTTTTTTCTCAACACGTGCCCCATGAAAGTGCGACTACTCTCACATTTTATCAACTAAATCAATTCACATATTATTAATATGTTAACTATAAAAAATTTTAAATAATTTTGCGGATGAAATTTTAATGCTTCTAAGTATTTGTAGTGTACGTCTCTGGTATACTTTAAACGACAAAATTAATGTCTAGTGAGATGAAATTCAGAGACAGCAGGATAAAATTGTACTAATGTAAGTATATGTTATTGCAAATAATTAAAACATATTTTATATTTCAAATTACAATACCATCATAAATTTTTATTTATGGATGAATTTTATATTTTATGAAATATAACATATAAAATGCAGCTATAAATACTATATATTAGTTGGGTAAGTATGCATAATATGAGACCTTGCCTAATATGAGACCCCAGCTTCTAGGACGTATAAAGTGCTGCCGCCTGGCGACTGGGGTAAAACAGTAGTCTATTGCATCATTCGTAATCGCTGAGTCAGTCGAGTGTTTGCAAGCGCAAACAATAGTGCAGTATTTTTATTTTTCTAAATGTGTGCTCGTCGACTTCTTTGCATCACCATTTCCATTGGCTGTTTTCACCTTTAAGGTAAGACTCTTATTAAAACTGTTAGTATTGGATAGGTAGCTATAAATGTGGAATGTAAACACGCCTGTTTATAATCCAACGTCAATCCTAACCTAACAAATTCGTTGGCGTGTTCAACAACATGGTCGTGCCTAATATGAGACCCCAAATCATGCCTAATATGAGATAGGGTCTCATATTAGGCATTTTAGTTTTCACTCTCACAGCAATAAGAAAATGATAATTGAAGCGAAAAGGCGTTCATTTATAGATTTCCTGGAAAAACTTACTGTTAAGGATATATTTGGCAGAATAAAAAATATAATCTTTATATATAAAAGGCAAAGTCTGTGTGTGTGTGACAGAGTTTTTGTCTGCTCGCGGCAAGGCGCAAAGATGGTAGGTCGGACAGTCTTGAGATTCGACACGAAGATGCCCCCCGAGGTCTCATTATGCACCTCGAAGCCCCTTTTTCGATTTTTTAATTAGATTTTCCGTAATTAAATATTTAGTCGCGATTTGGAGCTCCCGGACGAGTAAAAGCTCCGTAAATCCTAACGTATCCGTCCAAGAATTTTTTTTTTCAGACGAGCCTATACGGGAAAGATGACACTATACTGAAATCACAATTAAAATGGTCTGTCTTAATTTATCGATTAATTGTGATTTTTTTTTCGATCGCCTGTACGCACCCGTTTTTCAGAAAAAAAACGCGATTTTGGCCGAGACCCTTTTTTCCAAATTGTCGAATCGATACGTAAATGTTGTTACATTTTTACGAAATTTTTATCTCAGAGACCCTAGACATCACAGTTTCGAAAGCCAGAACCAAAATTAATTTACAAATTGTAGTTATTTTTTAATAATTTATTTTATGATTCGGAAACTCTTGCGAGAAATCTCATTTTGGAGATTTCGTTCTTCATTTCCGGACGAAGGTAAAGCGGGGGAAAATAAGCGTGTCTTTTTCGACGTCAAGCACGTGATGTGTTGGGGCGTTTGTTTTCTATGAGGGATTGGGTGGTTAAAGGAAATCGATTACTATTGCAGTGATAATCGATTAAAAAATCGCATTTAGTAATGCCGTAATTTTTTTGGCCAACACTTAGTTAATATCATATAATTTGTGGTGTGTTTGTGGAAAAAATCTATGAAGATTTCAAAGAATTTCAGCACCATAAACATCTTAATACGTTTTTCGTCTCGCTGACTGTTGTGGAAAGTTTTAAGTAATCCTATGTCAAAAAATTTTGCCAAAATGTGCCAGAAAGGATTAAATTTATATGGGTAAAATAATGTATCGTGGTGAGGAAAAGGATGACAGCGACGCCCATTAACAAAGGGTTAAGGCTACTAAAAAATTGGTAATTACATTACCCGAGCAACGCCGGGACGGGTACAGCTAGTAACAGATAAAAGACAAAACGTGATTGAAGGAATTATGGATGTGGATGGCACAATCAAAGAACAAGAAGTAGAAATAGAAAAGGCCTTGGTCAAGTACCATTTCGGTAAAGAAGATGGTATAGAGGATGAAGAGGATGAGAGTGGTACTGATGCCGATTATAAAGAAATAACGATAGAAGAGATTGAATTTATTCTAGTGGGAACAGCAAAGAATAAAGCACCCGGATATGACGGATTGACCCTTGGCATAATATCGGAAGTTTTCTATGCGGACAAAGAGTTGATAAAAAATTTATTCAATAGGTGCCTAATTGAAGCATACTTCCCTAGAGCGTGGAAGATTGCAAGAGTTGTGTTTTTCCCTAAAGATGGTAGGGACACGTTGCATCCGGGGTCGTATAGACCTATTTGTCTATTGCCCATGCTGGGGAAAGTATTCGATAGATTATTAACAAATAGATTAATTTTACATCTGGAAAATAACAATATACAATCTGAGAGGCAATATGGTTTTAGGAGAGGAAAAAACACTTTGCATTCCCTAAGCAACATAATGGATACAATGAGAGAAAATAAGAATAAAAACGAACATGCATGTCTAATTAGTCTAGACATAAAAAAATGCTTTCAACACTGTTAGGAGAAATAGTATAATAAGGGAGCCAAAGAAGTTAGATTTAGACAAGTACCTATTTAAGATTATTGTGAATTATATTACAGATAGAAGGGTAAGAATGGAAAACGAAGATTATGAATATAACATTGGCGTGCCGCAAGGATCTTCCTTGGGTTCTAAAATCTGTAGTATACTGACTAACTGATCTAGCAAGAGAACCATTACAGATTTGTAGCGAATGGGCTAATAAAAATAGTTTAGAATTTAGTATTGAGAAATGCAAATATATGATTATAAAAAGTAAAGGAAGGGTTACAACAAGACCTACGATCAAAATTGGCGAGAAACCAGTAAAATATGCTACTGAGATCAAATATTTGGGAATCATATTTGACCATAGGTTAAATTTTTATGAGCATTTGAAAATGATTAGGGAAAAATCTATAAAAAAATGTGCAAGTTAACAAGATTAGTTAAAAAGACTTGGGGAATTAGCCCGGATATAGTAAAGATGATATATAACACTGTTATTGAAAAGGCACTATTATTTGCTGAGGAAATTTGGTACAGGGACTTGACAATATTTAACATGAAGCTCTAACAAGTTCAAAGGCCGTTCCTTTTATTCATTAGTGAGTGTTATAGAACCGTTGCCACTGATGCATTGTGTGTGCTGGCGGGTTGCATTCCCCTGAACATCAGGGCAAGAATAAGTAATAGAATTTTTAAAATATATGAAGAAGGAAAGAAACTGTAAATCGAGGGCGAGAATTTCAATGACGAAACTTTCGAGACCAGAAAGAGTAGAATTATGCGATTAGATAACTTAATTAGCCTAAATTGGATTAAGGGGGGAAACACCAGGACGGGCGTCAAGATATATACAGATGGATCGAGAAAAGAGAGCAGATTAGGTGCTGGAATTGTTATATATAGGGAAGACAGTGAAAAAGAAATTATTAGAGAAAGAATATTTGGGGGTAACTCTTATATTGCAGAAATCAGAGCATTACAGATGGCGATATTGAGGATGAGAGATGAGGGTACAAGAGAGTTTGATATTTTTACGGACTCGATGAGTGCTTTAGAGGATTTGAAATCGTTACAATTTAAAGGCGAGATAATTGAGAATATAAAAGAAGTGATCAAACAAGAAAAGATGCTAATCTACCTGCACTGGGTCAAAGCACACATGGGTACGGAAGGTAATGAAGAAGCAGACAAAGCGGCCAAGGAAGCGTCAGAGTTGCAGGTAATAGGAACAACGTATAAGCAAACAAAACAGATAATCAAACATAAGATTGTAAAATATGGGATTATTGAATGGCAAGAAGAATCGGACAGTAGTGAAAAAGGAAGACCAGTTTATGAAATATATCCAAGAGTTAACCCAGATAGGCTATGTGGCGACTTTAAAATAAACCAATTTTTGACGGGGCACGGTGCGATTGGGGAGTACCAGAACAGGTTCCACCGTAAGAGTGATCAATGTCAGTGTGGAGAGAAACAAACCATAGAGCATTGTTTATTCTCATGTAAGCTATTTAGAGATATTAGAAAGACGCTACCGATTGATATAGAGCAGTGGGACAAGAACAAATTCTATAATAATTATTATTGCAAGAAGTACATAAAGAAAATTGTGAGTGTCCTTTCGGACTTTCACTTTCCTTTTGTTCAGCCATAATAGGCAGTTGTTTTTAGTGTACAAAACCAAATACTATGTATATGCAATTTGATTGGAAATGAAGTTATTTTATATTAGAATTTAAAGTAAATATAACAAATAAATTTAATAGGCCTTAGTATAACTGTTGCAGTGTAATTATACGGTTAAAGAGGTACGATTTTACTAGTTTTAAGTAAAATACTTGTTGAATCTATACTATGTTAAATTTGTGTGCTGCTGCAGTTTACGTGCTGTTATGCACCTATATGTAATTGCGACATTGGACATATGTTAAGTAGCAATGTGTATATTTAGTTAGACTTGTACAGGAATAGTGATTATACAATTTTATTCAAAATGTTAAAGTAAAAAGTTTGTAAAATACTTGTCACAGTATTTATATATTGTATAACAACTGTCACAGTATTTATATATTGTATAACAGTATTTATATCACAGTATAAATATATTGTTTTGGCTTGACATAGTGGTACTAGTATGGTGTTTATACAAATTTTTCTTAAAAGAAAAAATGTATTAAAGAAAACCTGTAAAATAGATGTTTAAGTAATATAGTGCTTATATAATACGTTCTAATATTGATAAAGAAATGTGAAATATAGGTTAATGCAAAGTGCATAATATGAAAGTAAAGTGGTTTATACTTAAAATAAAGTGCAAATATGTGAAATAATAGTTATGGGGACGGTTTTAATTGCGAACGGACATGAGGATTTGACTCGATTAAACTATTAGTCTCAGGCGGAGTGTACTTGGTTTTATGCGATGGCTGGTAGCACTGTATCGAAAAAAATGTGCTGTGAGGACTCTTGATTCCAGGTCAGCGTATTTCTATTTGAATTTCACTCTCACAGCCATGTTTCCTCTGAATCTGCAGATGCAATGACGCCCAGTCGAAATCCACAACCATGTAGCAGTAGTGACAATGGGGAAGATATTGATCAAACAACAAATTCAAACCAGTTCTTAGTGACTCCTGAATAAATAAATCCGTTGCCTACGTCTCCTAAGAAAAACACCTCGAAACCAAGTAGGACCCGTAAAGCCGATATTATCACACCATCGCCCTATAAAAATAAATTGATTGATAGCATTAATAAAAAGCCTGCAGCATATTCGAAAAAAACTTTGTTTTCTACAAGAAAAAAATGGAATAGACCTAAAAGTTAAGAAGTCAAAGGATAAACAAGGAAAAGGAGATTAATATAAAAAAGAAAAGAATAAAGAAACAATAAAGGGAAAAAGAAGAGGCAAAGGGGTCCCTACAGGAACAAGAAAATTAAGGATGAAGGAAAATACAACACTAGTTAAAAAACAAAGGACGAATAAGCCTAATTATTGCTATAATGATCTCAGCTCTATTGAAGATGATGAAAAACTTTCTCTCTATCACAGCAGTGATGATAGCATTGATGAAAACGACGCTGAATGCCTTTTTTGTGATTGTTTATTTTCAGAAGACAAACGGGGAGAGCAGTGGCGTCACTGCAGAAAGTGTTTCAGGTGGGTCCAAGAAGATTGTGGAGCTGATGATTTTTTTATTTGTAAAAAAATTGTGAAAAGTTTGAATCTAAAAACAAAAAGTAAAAAAAACCTGTTGTGTAAACCAACTAATTTGTTTAAAATGTCACTTTTCTTTTTCATCTATTAGCTTATATAGGTAACTGTTATCTAATTATTTTGTACAGTTTTGTTTTAACGAACTTTTCAGTAATTCAAATTCATATTTAGAGTTGTAGAATGGGTGTCTCATATTAGGACTACTTTTTTCAGACCCCCAAAATGGATCACTTGTGTTTATGATTTCATACAAGAAAATTGTAAGGTTATTTTCAATTTTCTGTCATTGTTATATGTAGTAAAATATATGTATTAAAAGGATATCAAGTTGGTACTATAATCCCTCACTTACTTTCCTAGTTATATATGAAAATAAAAAGGGGTCTCATATTCGGCATTCTTACCCTATTTATAGCAAAATGCAATTACAAAATATAACTGCATTTTGCTATAAGTACTAATATTTAGTATTCAATAGCAAAATGCAATTTGGATTTCTGCATATAGAAATAACTACTACCATAAAATCTTTCGAATTATATTTAAAATAATATATGTTTGGCATGCTAGAAAAATCTACCACACAAAATGTTTCTCGTTTTTTATCGAATCCCTCAATTTATATTAAACATCGACAAGAAACGCCGATGAAATACGTAAGTTAAAATATATTAAAATGAGATTAGAGCTTAGTCAATATCTATAGAATACTATATATTACAAAGAATTTTAGAAACGTCAATAGAAATGTTTAAAATTTTACACAAAAAAATCGAAAAAATTTGTAATAGGAAATCTTCGTTATATACATATATTAATTGTCACTCCTAAACGTTCTAAAACGTCCAAAAGCAGAAAAAAATATGCAACGGGAAATCTTCGTTATACATATTTTTAACCACTCTCAGACATTCTCAAACGTTTAAAAGCAGAAAAAAATATGGAACGTCAAATCTACGTTACATATAGTGTTTATCACTCTCAAACGTTATCAAACATTAAAAAATTATGCAACGGGAAATCTACTATATATACATATATATATATATATATATATATATATATATATATAAATAAATTTAAAATGAGACGATGTTATATATATATATATATATATATATATATATATATATATATATATATATATATATATATATATATAAAAGAAATAGATGATAGAGAAAACCAGTAATAGCCCTAAAGCTACTTGCAGCCAGGAACAAATAACATGAAAAGAAAAGTATGAAAGAGGTTTTAGACAGCATCTCTTCATCAGCGGAGTCAATACTGTCTAAAAACCAATGGATTGTTTCCAATGAGTATGATCTATACAATAAACACACTCAGACACCGTACAATCCATGAAAAACAGAAGAATTGATTAAAAATTGAATAAAAGTACTTAACCAAAGAACACCAAGCCTGGCGGTAGACAGAGTGGAAGTTAAGAACATGTAACCGCAAGATGACTGACGTCCCAAAACTTGCAACCATGGAGATATATATATATATCAATCACTCTCAAGCGTTCTCAAACTTTAAAAGCAGAAAAAATCATTCAACGTGAAATCTCCATTATATACATTATTTTTCATTGTCAAACGTTCTTAAACTTTCCAAAGCAGAAAAAACTGTGGAATGTGAAATCGTCGTCACATATATTTTTTTTTATCACTCTGAAGCGTTCTTTGATCTTTCACATTCGACGTGCTCGCAGTGTAAAATGATACACCAACTGCACATGCGCCGGACGACACATACTTTCCACAACTTCTTTCCGACTTAGGCAATTACGTCTTAACCGAAGCGCGGGATCAGCAGAAATGAAGCCTTGATATAGTCAGCCAGCAAAGAACACATTCATTACACCCCTTGTAATGAGCTGTATAAGCAGAATAAGTTCACGTTTGCTGGGCAGATGTCTTAATTATCCCGGACTTTCACCGGACAGTCAGCATTTTCTTGTCCTGAAAAGAATGTGGTCAGCTAGAGGAAGGATAAGAATATCTTGACTTTATGAGGACTTTTCGATCCCGTACATAAAAAGCTAGATGTTGAACGAGATAAGAGCATTCATTCTGTGGGGGAGAAGAATATGAATATAAAAAGGATAAAAAAATGAATATGTAAAAGTATTGATGCTTTATTAATTATTATGTTGGAAATATGTTAAAAAAATGAAAACCGTTATGAAATATAAAAATAGTTTAATACGATGCAAGAGACTTTACGCATGTAAATTAATAATGTCAGAATAGTTAAATTAAACTTGTCATTCAAGCACAAAAAAAAAATAATATTTAAAAAATATTTTTTGGTGTAAATGAAGGACACACACACATACATACATACATACATGTATATATATATATATATATATATATGTGTGTGTGTGTGTGTATATTATGCATGTAGTTAAGGAGAGTTATAAACATTAATAAATTTCAGAATTCGTGATGTCTGCAATCATTATTAAAAAACAGTTTTAATTAAGTATGTTTAAAATATTGATGCTTATATTACATGAGTTTCAAGACTAGCAGCTCGGAAATAGAATAGGACACTAAATTGTTCTTATACAACTACATGCATCGCTTAATTTATATGTATAATTCCTCAAGCTTTTCTCAGATTTAAATCATACCTAAAGTTTAAAATGTTAACACAATATTAATATGAGATATTTCTAGAACATATATTCTTTGTAATGTATAAAATCGATAAGTTTACTTTCCTGCCATCAATTTTCCGCAAACCTTGCATTCCTTTCAGGCTGAATATAAATTCACTAGCATATTTCCTTTTCATGAAAAGGAACAGTGACAGAGTTAAAGAGAGTGAATTTTGTATTTTTGATGTTATTTTGTGTTCGAACTAACTTTTTGTCAAGAAAAAAAATATTAATTCTTAATTACAAATATTTAAAATAAAGATAATTAGAAGATTTTAGCTCAATATACTAAGCCAAATTTTTTTTAAAATTAAAGTATGTTTATTATTGATAAAC
Organism: Dolomedes plantarius; assembly: GCA_907164885.2. Classification (NCBI taxonomy): domain Eukaryota; kingdom Metazoa; phylum Arthropoda; class Arachnida; order Araneae; family Dolomedidae; genus Dolomedes; species Dolomedes plantarius. The sequence continues at coordinate 59,753,260 of OU015492.1, forward strand.
TAAAATTAACAATATTTATCATATAAGCAGTGACACATGGTCGTTATGAAAATAAGCTACTTAATTACGTTTTCCGAAATAATTTACATAATCTGAT